>JAXDDX010000059.1:0-230000 GCA_034670405.1 Hoplostethus atlanticus | reverse complement strand
CTATTTATAAAAAAGCAAAATTAATAACTTCCATTCTGCAATTAATGATGTTCTCAGCAGGCTAATTAAAGTTTTCATATTGTATGAAATGATTTGGTCTCAAAGGTTGCTGATGCATATTTTATGACTGTTCTGAAATCAGCCAGAAGTAAACAGCCACCGGTAGATTGTCAGTAGCTTTGTTTACCTTTGTCCTGCCATGATGGTCGACAAGCCCTATTAAAAAATAGCTAAAGGTCATAATGGTTTACAAGCCGAGCAGTCAATACTTTATCAGCCCTGGTAGAATAATGGAGAGCATGAACAGGAGGAGCAGGAAGTGGGTTTTATACAAGCCCCCCCCCCCCCCTCAGGGGACCTTATCATACCGCCGTTCCGGGGGAAGCCCAGAAAATGAAAAGGTTTTCCGAGCGTGGCAGGTTTCAACGATTTCCTCCTAGAATTTGGTCGCCGTTCCAGCTTGGGCCTTGATGGCTTCAGTAAAAGCCCGTGATTGGCTGGAAGAGGAGCCATCCAGGAAGTGAAGTGAGCTATGGTGGATGGGTGCTTGGAGGATAGGTGTGATGGCAGTGGATTAACAGGCTAGACTAACTAGAGGCAGGGTTTGGCACGATTCCTCCAACTACAGGAACAGCTGGGTGCATCTCCGCTCCCCTTCCCAAAACTCTGTTCCTCTCAATTTAGCCCGTCATGCAGCGGCGGGCGCAGACGGAGGGTTATCGAGGGGAAGTCACATTCAAGGACCAAGGGGACTCCCCAGCTGTGGTGTGCAGTAGCTGTTTGGCTGTTGGAACGCAATCACCTTGGAAAAGGCATTAGTGGGGGGGTGGGCAACAGATGACAGACCCATACTGCACCACCACATGGATGGATGAAGGTTTGGGGAATGAGGCACGGGTTTGCTGATTTATGCCCCGGGGTGCCGCGAGAGAGCTGAGTCAGCAGGAGAGGAAAAAGGCTGTGTGTGTGTGTGTGTGTGTGTGTGTGTGTGTGTGTGTGTGTGTGTCTAATAAATAACTCCTCTTCACGTCAGTGTCTTTCCCCCGACTTCACACAGGAAAGGGGGAGGGACCACTTGGAGGTCTCTGCCCCCCCTGTCTGGATTATGTGCGATGGGTTTTTGACAAAATGACATGGCGGGCTACTGTAATGACTTTATTGATCATTCAAATTGTCATGGTAGTGCTGAGTCATTACGCTTGCACACACACACACACACACACACACACACACATATATACATACAAACAAAGCTTGGATTAGGCTCCCGAGTTGTTGAGGGAGCAGGATCACCTTTCTTGAAATGCCTCCAAGGCAACGCGCCAAAACAAATAATGGCTGTTAATGTGCTGTTGGTATTAACGTATTGCTTTCAAGGGGTGCTCAGACAAACCCTCCAAGGCTTCTCCTGCGAAATCAGTGGAAAATTACACAAGAGGATGCAAATTTGGAGTTTGGGAGGTGTGTGTGCACATGAGAGCTTTCTTAATTAGGGATGATGCGATGACGTTTTTCCCCCTCCGCTCCCATGATGCTTTGCTCTGGAGCACCCTCGGAGAGTCGGCACCGAGAGATGAGTTACGCAAACATTCAGCTGGCCGCAAGTCAGCACATGTGCTATTTACTTGAGATGTATTCATGCATCTTCTTGTTGTGTGCTGACCTATTTTCAGATAGATGACTTTCTTTTATTCTGCTTCAGCATCTTTTTGAGAGAAACTTGCGATCTTCAATGCTCTTTAAGACGTTCTTGGCTGCATCTGGACTTAACTCAAAGCAGCAGATGTGGGTAGTAACTCTCTTTTCACGTACGAACACGTTATATCTTGTTATATCCACTGCAATGACATAAAAGTTGGCTATCCAAGTGAATGCAAAAAAAGACATGCAACCTTGCTACAGTATTAACATCCAACTTAGTTTCTCTCTCTCTCTCTCTCTCACACACACACTCACAATAACACACACACTTGCCTTCAACGGATGTGGCGTACATCCGTTTGATACTGAGTTAGTTTGATACTGTTTTTTTTTCAACAAGGTTATATCTTTTCTGTTAGCGACAAAAGGCTGTTAGTTATTCTGTGTTAATTAGAGCTTCTGTTCTCCGGTACGTCTCTTCATTCATCCGCCCTGATAATGAATTCAACAGCCTGACAATGGCTTGTCTACTCGCCTTGCTAACACACAGGCTAGATGCTGTCAGTTCTTATCGTGGCATCGAGGGTATGTTTACAATAATTTGCGGTTCCTTTATGAAATAACTTTCTTCGGAAATTGACAACACACTTGATTTTCCTAACAAAGCCGCTCCAGCTTCCAGCATGACCGAAAATGTATTTTCCTCGTGCTGAGGTGGCGTCAAATATGTACAACGTGGCTCATTTCGGCCGCGCATGCATACTGCCGTACCGCTGAGTATAAAGGCAGTTGTAACAGAGAACCAAGCTGAAGAAGAAGAGGTGGAGTACCTTGATGAAGGACCTTGCCAACGATGGGGGAGGGGAGGCGGCGGGGGGGCTGGTGGATCGATGGATGCCGCAACCCGCAGCTCATTTTTACGTCTGAATGGAAGCTATTTGTGCAAGAGCCGCAGCAATGGAGGCGGGGGAACAATACATGATGTCATACATGGGGTAGCTCAACATAGCTCCCCTGGGACTCAACAGCCCGCTAGTATCGGCCCTACTGTACCACCACACGTGGCCCTACAAATCGCCAGCCTCACAGCACTCAACGCGCCATGCCTCTGTCTACCATACACACCCAGCCGGCTAATCAGAGCCATCCATTATGTGATTGTAGGCTTGTTTCAGGCCACCGGCCATTCACTGTGATGGATGTGGGTGAAGGTTGGGAGAGAGAGAGAGAGAGAGAGAGAGACTTGGAGAGAGTTGGAACAGATTAAGCAAGTCGCCTATGACATTATGCTATTACACGAGCACGCACTGGAGCATGAGCTGTATGTAATATATCCCATGTATCGGTTACATATATCCTGGACTAATGTGACTGGTGAATTCAGTCTCATACACTCTGATACGTTTTCACAGCACTAGCATAAAGTCTTTACAGTTGAGTATTAACATGCACCCTTTGACACGGTGTCTTTGAGCTACGGCTTATAAAAGAATGTCATTATCTTTGTCTATCTTGCAGAGTGATCTGAATCAGTTACGTATTTGTAGCGACACTCAAAACAACATCCACTTCCACATTCAAGTGATGCAACGTGTGTGTGTGTGTGCGTGTATGAATGACAAATCCTCCCTGTATGATTTTGTAGCACCGTTACATTGACTAGAGGCACGCTGGGGAGCCTATTCGGCGGCAGAGTGGAGTGTGAGCCAGTAAAACAATGACAAGCCCTATCTATCCACCCCAGGGTGGCTCCTCCAAAGTCTGCCGTATTAAACTGAGCCCTGAGATAAAGCGGTTTCATGCATAGTTCAACCACAGGGGGAGACGCGCCCACTCGCCTTATGTATTCCATTCGCGCTGTACATTGTTTGATATAATCAGCGTGGACCTGGGGATACCGCACAGCACTCAAAACACACCGCTCTCCCAGGGGTAATATAAGTCTGAGTAACACTGACATGATTTATGTGGATTCAACACGTGCTATGTGCAATATTGCATGTGAGGCGACACAGAATTTCCTACAGGTTTTTTGGGAGCTGCAGTGCTGTTGTTTTTAGGTGCTGTTGATTTGTGTGTGTGTGTGTGTGTGTGTGTGCATAAACCCGGTATGTGAATGCGTGCATGTGTGTGCATCAAGAACAGCAGTGTTTATATGATCACAGGCCAAGAGAGAATGTTGCCTCAGGGCGTATTTGGTGTACTCAGGCACACCGCATCGAAAGCCAGCCCAATCTTTATGCTTCCCGTCAAATGCATCACCCACACAAGTCGCCTCGTATCCCGGTGCAGGCTGGCAGTGGGAGCGTACAATAGCGCTGCAATGCACTTGTAGGCTACACCGTATACATTTTCACAGTTTGGCTCGGACTCAAGAAGCCTTGGAAAATGAAAGAAAAGTTCCACTTGCCTGAGCCAAGATAGGACTTTACATACCAATGGGACTGCTAGTGTTGCTTTTTTATTTATTTTTTTCCAAAACAGTGGACCTATTTCTCAGAAAGCCCATCAAACCCGCTGCAACAACCCCTCGGTTTGGCATACAGGCATTCCAGTTGGCTGCAAGACTGTGTTGAGTATTTGATGGCAGGGGACTGGGAGACTTGATAGGTAATGTAAATCATGGAATGTGCTTTGGTGGAGACAGAGAGAGAGAGTGGGGAGAGAGAGGGGGGAGAAAGAGAGAGAGGGGAGGGGAGGTGAAGCAGAGTGGTTCTATCAGGGACCAAACCCTCTGAATGTAGCTCTGAATGAGAATGAAGTAGATAAAGCATGGAGGAGACGTCACAGGAACTGTAATGTTAGACAAACAGGAGATTTTCAATACTGTTTTCTGAGATATCACAGAGCATTATCAGAGCACACTGGCTCAGCCCATGTTTGGGCCTGAATTTAGAGGACAGTGCTTTCCTCCACTGCAACTAACTAAGCTTACTGGATGAGATGCTGTGGGCTTAGTGTAATGTGTTGGCGTGTGTGGGTTTAATGTCAGGGTAGTGTAGGTGACTAAAGGGGGTGAACCTTCTGGAGCAGTCATGAGGCTAATTGGACAAAATATCTGTGAGAGGAGCCGATGACATACCAGTCCTTTCTCTAGCAGCTCTCACCTTGACTAGCACGGCAAAAAAATAGATGCTGTGTGTTAGAAAAATGTCTTTCTCAGGGACGTCTTGTTTCTAGATGTTTCACAGCGTATCTAGTGTTTCTGCACTGCGCTTCCCAGAGGTCACCTGTCAATCAACCAGCATGTCCTTGTATTTTCTATTGATAAAAGTTTGAGTTTCTGTAGGTGGCGCTCTTTTTTTTGTCTGTTCAGCCATTAGTGGCTATTGCTGTAAAACGCATCACTTCCTGTGCGCCAGAGGACCTGCCAGACAACATTTTATTTACAGAAGATTATTTAATTACATCAATCCAAATGAGTTTATCAGTACATAATCAATATATGACCTGGTTATTCATTTGTCCATCCAGGTTGAGCCTAGCATTATGTAATTGTTGAGGTGGAACATGTTGTTATGGATCCAGTGTAAAAAAAAAAGATAATAAAATACATAATGGTGGTGAGGGTGCATCAGTATTCTGCTGCACGCCACCAGAGAGGCCGGGTGGGAGGGAAGAGCAGCTCCTATCACTCCCCTCCGTTAATTAAAACTAACGACTCCAGGTGCTGCACGGCGCCGGGCGGAGGAGCGGCCGGGCGGCGTGTTTGTGTTGGTGGTTCGCCTTCATTACCATCTCCATCCATTCTCTTTAGGAGCCCGCCGCAGTATCGACTGGGATCCCAACGCACCGTCTGCACCGCACGAGAAGGGGGTGATCTAAATGCAAATCCTATGGTGTGATGTATTATACAAGGTGTGAGGAGAGTGATACGGGCAGCGGCAGGAAGAAGAGACTTTTTTTTTATTTTTCTGGTGAGCACGGTGCAATCGCAATGATGTCCGCCGGTCAATAGCGATACCGGGCTTCTTAACGTTTCCCAAAGCTTGGGAATGTGGACGGTTGTTGATTAATATGTTCTTGCCCCGGCCTTTGAGCAAGCCTGCGATCAATGAAAGAGAGGAGAGGAAGAAGAAGAGGAGAGAAAGACAGCAGCCATGTCAATTCCCATCCCTGTCTTGTTAAATCACAGCAGGCCCAGAGAGCCCTCGGGTCATCATGGGCTCCTGCCAACACACACACACACACACACACACACACACACAATCTATGGAGTCTAGCTCTACCCAAAGGCTGAGAACTGCACTGCACAGATCCATAATAATGACAAATCGTTATCTTCTTGACATGCCCAGCAATTTCATAAGAAAAGTGGAAAAGAGGGCTGAATTGAATTCCAACAAATCGCAGCAGAGTAAAGGATACTTTGAAGCAGAGTTTGATTCACATGAAATCTTCATTGACAGGAAATACCACTCCAACATGAAAAGAGAAAAATATACTGTATGTTATACCTGTTCAGTCCATGTACATATGGACTCATCGTTGCCTGTGGTTTGAGAGAGAGAGAGAGAGAGAGAGAGAGAGAGAGAGAGAGAGAGAGAGAGAGAGAGCGAGCGAGAGAGAGTGTGTGTGTGTGTGTTTTTCTCATAGATCCTACCATCAAAGTATTTAGCTTTTCCAACATCAAAGCCTGTCCCTCGTGTCAAAGATGCCGTAGTCACAGTGGCCAATGGCCAGCAATCAGTGTAAACAAACAGCTTTTTTGATAATGATATTTATATATATATATAAAACACACAAAATTCCTTATTCGTTTGAGGTTACTTCAAAGACTATTTTGAATTTACAGCTTAGCACGGTTTAAATAAACTGTGAATGCAAAATGATAAAATTGTAACAGAAAAGCTGTGATTGATTCACAAAACCCCTCACCAGTATATTAAGTGATATCATCAAAATGGACTATTCACTCCCTCCTGCACCTCAAACGCAACACACGCTTTATCACAATTGATGAGATAACTTTAATTTGAATGAAATCCAATAAACAAACTTGCCTGGAGTGGAACCGCTAAGCCATCAAGGATGAGACAACACACAGGGAAGATTGTGCCTGTTGTGCCGATGGCGTTCGTTCTTGTTGTGTCGTTAAAAAATTCTTATTGAAGTCGAATTTGCCCTCGACGATGTTGATTTTCTTTTGATGACTCTCTTTCTCCTCTCTAGCGTTAGACTGTCTCGTCCATTTTACAGGCTCAATTCCTTTAACAAGCGGTCTGGCCGTCTTTATTTGGAGAACTTGGGCTTGGACTGATGAGCTTTGAGGATTTGTTCACTTCTCTGCCTCCCTGTTATCTACAGCAGCCTGCAGTTAACAGACACTTGATTTCCTGGTTGGAGTAACTAGTGCAATGGGTTAGAATAACCAGTGCCAGGTTAGAGTAACTCTAGATTAAAATACATTTTACATTTTGGGTCTGGTGTATTTTCACTTTGCTAGGCACTTAGTATGAAATTATTCTGTATTGACTTTTTGATCGAAGTGATAATCCGCAACAGTTTCATATATTTTGCTCTCGATCAGCGATTGATGCAACACCATGGTAGTTGGACCTATACCCAGCTCATGAAAGCCTTTATATTTACTGTTCCACACACCCGGTGTCAGGAAGGTCTTTCCCAGGACAATTCTCTGGCGCACAGGAAGTGATGCGTTTTTTGTTTCCACCACAGCAATGACCACTTATCACATGTCAATAAACAAAAAAAACAAAGCGGCTTCAGATTACCACCTCAGATAGTTTCACCTCTTTACTTAGCTTCATATTTGCTAATGGTATGCTAACAGATCACCAGACAGAAATAACAAGACCTTTAAGCCATATAGTTTCATTCCAAAATGAGATATCAACCATTTTAAACAAGGGAACAAGGGAACAAGGGACACCTACTATAAAGGATATTAGGTAACTTGATCTGCGACATTAATCTGGTGACATCTTGGTGCTAATAGTTCATTGCTGTGGTGTTTTCACTGCTCTTCCCAGAGATCACTGTGAAAGTAAATTAGAATTGATCATTTATCATTTCTTAGTTATCATTTTGTGTCTGTTGTATTGACACTTTACTGTCCCCTGTGACAGACAGGTGACGTGTGTGCCACTAACCTGTGCCTGAGTATTATACATCAAGCCAGTGAGGCCCTTCAAGTAAATCATCTATCTGATATTGAGCAGACCACTGCTATGTGGAGACAGTCCATAGGATGAACCCTATGGGCTTAGCATAAAGAACCAATCATGAGAGACTTCTTCGTCTCCAAATAAACTAGTAGTGAGTTGACCTTCAGAGAGAGAGAGAGCATAGAGAGATGTTGACTTTCTGTGGGGCCTGTTTCAAGGTATTTCTCTCCAATATGTCTGTATACGATATATTTTACACTTCAACCTGTCAGTGTTTTGTGTGTTATTTCAAGAGTTCTGAGTGCTTACAGGCAATTTTACACGACATCACCTGTCAATCAAAACAATGTGTCCAGTGACGTCTTTTTCCTTGGATTTTCAGTTGAGGGAGTTTGAGTTTCTGTAGGTGGCGCTATTTTCTCTGTCTGTTCAGCCACGGTGACTATCGCTGCTCACGCTAACTACCCAGTTCTTCCATTTATTTCAAACAAATACATATACTGTAATAATACACTATAGTATCTGCAGATGTGTGCACATTTTAGCTACAGCATCAATGCCAGTGTCAAATCCCATAATATCCTGAGAGTTGCGCAACCACAATCACAATTTAAAGTGCGAAAATCCACTTTTAATCCTGAAACTTAACGACCTATAGCTGTTCAGTATTGCATATGGATAAAACAAGACATCATCACAGTTGCTTCCAGTGTGCAGTATTTATTGAATGTTGACTTGAGTGTTGAGTGTTTGGATAACATCACATCACATCTGGAAGATTTACAAATTGACATATCATTGAGTTTACAAAAAGACTTAAAATATCTTAAAATATTACAAGTGTGCCAAATAAATAGAAAATAATATCCCTTACAGGTTTTTTTTGTAGTATTCTCTAAATCACACCTCTAGAAACGATACAAAACAACGTGTGTGTATATAATATAGAGACAGAGGTCAAGAATAGATCGGTTCATTGAAAGACGAAAAGCATAATACAATAATATGAAGCGGTGGTTGCGGGAGTCCTCAGAACCTGCAGCAGAACCCGCAGCCCTTGTTGGAGCAGCAGTTGCAGCACCAGATGCACAGGGAGAGGATGCTGTCACGCTTCTGCCTGACGTGATTGGGCGTCTGCGTGAAAGAAAAAGAGACATGAGCTATAGGTGTTCATCTCACCGCGCGCGCTTTGTTCATCCTCTCCTTCTGCGGAGAGAGCGCGCCGTGGTACTCCGCGGGGAAAACACATCCACTTAGATTTTAATTTGCTGGTGGTAATTGGCTTAATTCATTCAGTCAATTGAACATACCAGCCACGCTTCCATTGACATCTCTTGATGTGCCGCAACTGGAGTGTCATTGCTCCCTGCCTCCTCCAGCTCTCGCACCTGTTAATGAATTATGCACATTTAGGAGCCGCGTCTTAGCATCCTGACAAAACATTTATAGCTAATAAGCAGATGAAGTGAGTTTAAGTCAAATTCTCACCTCCGTGAATGGGACGGCGGAGCTCTCCAGAATGCAAACAAAGGCGAGCACGAGTGTCACTGCAACTGCAATGCTGAATGCCTTCATTTTTGCGTGGGGGGATTTAAATGGTGTAGTTATTAGTTCCTTTGTAGATCAGAGTCGACCGGGTCTTCTTACTCATGGGTGTCAAGCCGCTGAAGAGCACCACAATATCTTCTAGTGATTCTTCAGTTCCAGTGAAGGATGGTAACTGGGCAGCAACTGGATCTCTTCAGATCTTTGGGTGACTCTTTTGAGTCCTGGTGTCTTTTGAGTCCTTCCTCTGTGTTGCGGTCGAGTATGCAGTGTGCGCTGGTATTTATACACACTTTGGCCACTGTTGCCTCATCTCCCCCCCAGCCCATTCCTGGCAACTATTACCCAACTACAGTCAGAAAATTTTGACTTTTCCTCTTTTTTTTTTTTTGTTGACTTTTTCGTTTCCTGTCTTCACAGTTCTGGAACAGTATGGGAAATTCTCTAATCTATTTTTGATTGTGGGCCCCAGTGTCTGTTCCTCAGCATCAAATCAACCGTGAACTTTTAAATTAAATTATTTTCCGCAGACAGAACACACAATTCCACACATGAACAAGTTGCTGCTGGAGACTCTCACCACACCAAGTATTACAGTATATGGAAGCAATATATATTCTGTATGGATGCTGTGCTAATATTTTTTAGAGATTTATCTAAAAAAAAAAAAACAGTGTCCCCTTATGACTTTTCCTGGAAGAAACAGGAAGGAATTCAGGAAATTCCCACAGCAACACCCAAGACTGCATGGGGGCAAGTTATTGCACGGCTGACTGAACCGCACTCTCTTTGACCTAGGAAATCCTTCACCGAGGAGCGGGAGTCACTTTGGAGTATCCATTGCTCAGTCTAAAGGATGTAATTACAACCTCTCAAATGGAATAACCAGCCCCTCATTTTCAACACTTTCATTTTTTTTTGCATAACACACGGGAACCTCCAGTTGAACCAAATTAAATCCCTTTGAGAGTGACGGAACAGTGGCCAGTGCCTGGATTTAAAAACCCCATGTGAGAGCCCAGGTGGTCCAGTACGCATTAGGCATAGAGGAATCTAATCTAACCAGATGGGGTTTATTATATCTGACCAGCAAAAAGGTCCATTTCTCTTTTGCTCTTAAACAATTCCCATTGCATCATTATATGTATGTCTTTGAGAAGAAGTGCAGTTCCAAGACTATATAATCTTTTATGAGTGAGAATACTTCACATTTTCCACGTTCTTATATAATGACGTGTCTAACATACATGATGTGCATGACGACAGCTGACTTTGAAGTATAAAAATATATTCTATACAGATATATTGGAGAAAAATACCTTGAACAGGCCCTACAGAAAGTCAAAATCTCTGCATGCTCTCTCTCTCTGAAAATAAGCTAACTACAATCTTTATAGTTTCTTTAGGAACAAAGAAGTCTCTTATGATTGGTTCCCCATACTAAGACGACATGGTTCATCCTATCTCCACATAGCAGTGGTCTGGTCAAGGTCAGATTTATGAATTCCTTCTAGGGCCTCACTGGCTCACTGTGCAATACACAGACACATGTTCATGGCACACAACACAGTATCAGACACAAAATAATAACTAATAAATGATACATTTTAACATTGTGTGCGAATTTACTTTCACACTACATGAAATAATGGCAATGACATAATAATAGTAATTTGTCACTTATTTGTCTTAGCTCTTGTTTATTTGTCTTGTGTTCAATAAAAGTAGGTAGATAACTTATTGCACTTTTATCTTATCACTAGTTATGCTCTTAGATGCTTGTTTAGGAAGGAGATGCACTTATGATTTCTGGTGACTAGTAGTTTTCTTGCCTACCTATGTTGAATACACTTATTGTAAGTTGCTTTGGATAAAAGCATCTGCTAAATGACTGTAATGTAATGTAATGTGATGTAATGTATTGTAACCCAAATAATTAAGAAATACATAGAAAGACCACTTTACTCTTTAAAACTTTAAGGATTATAGTGCACTATTTCCCCCCTCATCACTTTAAGGGCTGATAAACACCTTGATTAAGATTGATTAAGCTGTCAGAGTTAGGAAACTATGCAAAAACAACACCAGGCTGTAAATCAATACAGAAATCAATAATACTGGAAATGAAATGATAACCCAAAAAACCCCCGCTATAAACTGATAAACTGATAAACTGTAGAACAAAATCACCGATAAAATCTGGGGCCACTTGAGTTCTCGTTAAACCTTCAAAGTCTTCCTGTGCTGAAACTCCGTGTCGCGGGACCCCTGCGCCAGCCTGTCTCGTTCGCTGATAACCCCCGGGCCCCGCGTGTTTGCTTTGGGTGACCACAACATCAGTGTCAACAAATAGAGCCACGATTGACTCGACTTCTGTTGGAATCAGATCTACTTATATAACATTAAAGGGGAGTTGTGGAAGTGGTGGTGCAGTTATAGCGTGTGTGTGTGTGGGGGGGGAGAGGGTCTTTCAGAGGCTGAACTTGTACAACCTGTACACATGATGAACACATCATTTGTGTTTAAGTACACATGACTCAAATTAGTAAGTTGCTCTATCTGTGAGTCGAACATGACGTTGGTTAACTCTACCAACAGCTATTATAGAAAAAGTTTCAATGTGAGTGTGTGAAAGAGATAGAAAGACAAAAAGAGAGAAGAAAAGAAAGGAAAGAGAGAGAGAGAGAGAGAGAGAGAGAGCATATAGCAACAGTGAGGCCTGGGTTTTCCTGATCATGCGTTGCTCTTCCAGCCACCGAGACTATCAGTGGGAATCTTCTGGCCAAACAAAGTCAGGCACCAGCGCGGCAGACAGATTCACCTCAACAGGCGCCACTCTGCCTCTCTTCCCCGGGGCAGGGCATTGCCCCCCCGTCTATCCCTATTTCATCACACTTTGCTCCCGTCCCCGTCCATTTTTCATCCCTCCTCTCCCTCCCAACCTCCTCGGTGCTTTAGACGGTGCCACGAGAGGTTCTACAAATCTAACTCAGAACATCGACTCCCATGACAGCTCGACTGCTGCCAAGCCCACCACATGAAACACACGCCCACCCCCCACCGTCGCTCTCCCTACAGCCTCGGGCAACACAGCCAGATTGTCGCCTGGAGTGTTTACTGGAGTCAATATGTTCCCTCGAAACTGGGCCATTGGTAGCACCAGTGTTGGTACTTCATAAGCACGTCAGTCAGTAAATAAACATGTGAATGGATTGTAGTAGGGGCTCCAGGACCATGGCATGACCGAATGCAGTGTCACTTGTCACACTCAGGGGGGCAGTGTGGAGCGCAGGGTAGTGGGGCCGATGGTGACTTGGGTCATTCCTGTAGAAGGGGATGCATTTACAATAATGTATTGGATGTTTCAGGTGTAAATATGGTTTATGTTATGTAAGAATAAGACAGATGTTTGACTCTCAGGTGTTCAGGAAGACAAAACTACCAAACTGTGTGCCCCCAACCTTTGAGGTGTGGGGTCACATTATGTTTTTCAGCACTTACAAGTCCAGAATTCCAGGTCAGTTTGATCTGCGCCTCACTAGATACTATTGAAACCGGGACCATGGCTGCTCCCAGCAAATATTCTGAGCACATTCCTCGCCCCCCATTACTTGACTTGCAGCAGAACACACACCTTTGTTCCGCTACTATTGTGAGGAGGACATGATGGCGCTGCGTAGCGATTACTGTAGGCACAAGAAAGATGAGAGCCCTCGGCCCCGGCACAAAGGTATGAGGAGCATTGTATGTCTGATAGAACAAAGCTCTTTCTGTCAGACCTTTCCTACAAATAACAACATCCGAGAGAGAGAAAGAGGAGGCTGTGAATTAGACGGCGGCAGTGGACAACACCTGCTACTGACATTGTGTTTCTGCAAAAAGGAAGAAAAAAAACACAGCTCAAACCACAAAGGCAAGCATGCACACCATGTGGCTTTTTCTAGCAGCATGTGTCGGCCTTCAGCATGAGTCCCATGAAAACCAGTCAGCTATATATATATATGCACTGAAGTGGATGAGCACAAAAGTTTTCCAATTCACATTAATGAATTACAGCAGGTTGTTTTTCCCCTGCCCTCCAGACATAGTGATAGGAATAGAGAGATTAGGCTCGGAAATAGTAATTTGCAAAACATTGGCCGCAGAGACATAAACCACTGTTTCAAATCCATTACAACTGTTATTTCAGCAATAACAATTCGTTCCTTACAGCTAAGACACTTGCCCGCAGTTCAAACATCAATTAATTTCAAGTGAATTATCAGTACTGAGAGGTAGAGTTTGTATTTGCCGGCGTACGTTTCACATCGCACCCTGACACATCTGTGTGGCTCAGATTTCTCTTTTCAAACATGCTTATCTTCAGAGGGGTTTTTTTTACGGGTACGGGGCGAACGAGAGAGAGAGAGAGAGAGGGACACGGAGACAGTATGTCCCAATCAGAAACGTACGCGGGATCAGAGATCAGCCACTTCAAACAGAGCCAGGGACACAGAGACGCCTGCCCGCCCGCCCGCCTCGCTGTGTGTTTGACTGGTGGCTGTCTGACAAGTCAAGAGACATGGGGGAGGGAGGGGGGGTGAGGGAGCAGGGGTGAGACTAAACTGAGGCAAATTGAACACATTGTGTGAGCCTAATGAATACTGACAGCCAATGAAGAGGACACACATTAGTAGATATTGTTAAGACAGCTACAGCAGGGTCCACAGGTCTGAGTCCACTAGGCTAACCGAGGCTAGGTCATGCTAGGTTGATGGCAGGCAGTAGATGGAGAGGGTAAAGGGGAGTTGTGAGGTGGTGGCAGAGAGGGGGGGGTGTTTCCAGGACGCCTGGAATATGACGGTGTAGCCTGATGTCTGCTGTGGTGTTCATCTGGTGGTGGTTGTATCATTCATATTTTTTATCTGAATTGAGCTTCTACAAGTGTTTACCTTGGATTATGGCACAAGGGAGAGTAACATCTTGTCCTGTGTATTAAAGAATGCCAACTGTTCATCTTTTATCAAAAACTACTACAACTTTTCTTATTCAAAAAATACATTATTTATCTAAATCAATTTGTTTTAGATCTTTGAGAAATGCTCGTATGAAACTTTAATACATATGAATATCTTGTTTGCAAGGTTTTCTCTATATTTCATTCATATATGAACACATGTATGCTCCTAATGCACAGTGTGAATTGTTTTGGTCAACTAATACCAGACATTGACTAAATGAATACGTTCCTCTGTGTTATTGCCGCGACTGCTAGTGCTTTTACTTTGGAAAATTGACATATATTTTTTTTAAATGATGTAATCTTGTTTGGAGTAATATCATTTGACTAAAAAGACGTTTGGGCCCCACTCTATTTTAAGAGCTAGAAAAAAAAACACATTCTGGTCCATTAAAAGACTATCCAAACTGCAGTCGCTCAGTCATCCTTTAATGCCTTAGACCAGGAAGTGTCAAACTTCATCTTAGTGAGTGTTCAGACGTACATTTTATCCACTATTATGTTTTATTTGCCAAGGTGCCCTCCATGGACTTCGAAACATTTATTGATTTCAATTTTACCAGTACCACACAATGGATGGATAGATTATTGGACACAACACAGCAGATTATTAGCCAGTGAAATTTTATTTTTCCACCCTTTTACTTAGAAAAGATGTCTTACAATCTAACCTGAGAATAGTGAGGCTGCTACAGAGAGAAAGAGGCTTTAAAGTTTTCTTTCTTTTGCCATTTCAAAAAAAAGAAATGCAAGGAAAAAAAAAAAGAATAGCCACAAATGACCTTTCATTTTTGAACATCATTGTCTTCCAAAGCATTCTTCATGTTTTCACATTCTCTCCTCTCCTGTCACTAAAAAGGGTGTAGAAAATTCTACTGCAAAACATTTAGCATTCAACTTTGGATAGGTTGTTTTGATACATCAGACACTTCCCATATCCACTACCCATATCAGGTTTGGATCTAGCAGTAGGAGCAGAACAGCACTTCCAAAAGCACAGGGCGTTAACTTACAGAGGCTGAGATATTAAACTGTGATAGTCGGCATGATTTCGCCAGGGGTCTGAGTGTGGGTTTTGCTTTGCTGGATCCTGAGCTGTTGATGCAGGGAAACGCAATCGTGCTCTAATAAGTGACGCCAAAGCTTGATATCTCTTTTCCAATTTCAACCACATCGCCCCAAAGCAGAAGAATAAAAATACATCATGTATAGTCATACTCATCATCGTCAACATTGTTAATATTTACTTTTTTTGGGGTTGTACAACCAATTACAGTTTCGTTACTGTTCGCCTGAGTGGGTGGGGAAATATGTGAGATAATATCCAAGTTACCCACTCTGCAACTACTCCTTTTTTTAACCACGGAGAGTGAGTTCTGCTCAGCTAAGAAGTGCAACACAGAATGTCTCTGTTCTCTTTCATAGTGAGCAGAAAGTCTTTCAGTACTACTCTCCAGGGTGCTCTCCCCACCCCCCCTTGTGCGTTGAGCTCTATTTGAAGTATTGCAATACCAAAATAGAGCAAACAGCTTGAAATGAAACATGTGGGGATACGTCTTACGTAGTGAGACACTGGCAAATCACACATGAACAAAAACACAAAACAAAAAAAACACCCAAACAAACACCTGCAGTACCCATGTTTAGTTTGGCAAGAGATGGAATTCGCACTGCACTCCTGTTAAGTCCAAAACACAGAGCAACAGGCTTGTCAGTTCTCTACCTGTTCTGTAGTTGTACATTTCAATTTGTACTAAATAATATTTTGACAGTTTATTTTTTTTTAGAAACGAGAGCATTTCCTTCTTGGGTTGTTTCTCTGGTTAATCAAATGCCCCACAATCTCCAAGTCGACTACATCCTTTCAAATCAAGCTTATTGGTAATTATGATGACAAAAGGCCAACATGGAGTTAATGAGTTATTGATTACCATTAATCCATCGTTCACTGTTCTAACCTCCTGTAACGTCTGTATTAACACCTGGGAAGTCATATTTACCCATCAACAGAGCACCACGTCTCTCTCTTGGAACAATAGTTGAGCTATCTGTCACTTGGATAAAACCCAGACATCATTTCTGACCGAGTAGAAGCACAATGTTTTGCATAATACGTTTTCTCACTTCTACTTTAATCTATTTCTCTATTGTACATGAGATTCACTGTAACTGGTCTCCATCAAGGCTTCTGTCAGCAAGCGGACTAATAAATTAAAACAGCTAAAAACAACAAAATATTAATACATAACTCAACAAAAACACACACCGGAATAAAAGCATGAACTAAGTCAAAGATTTTATAAAGGGGAGAAAAAAAAATAATACACAGAGAGGGAACGAAATCAAATGACATGGTTATCGTCATAGTCCATGAGTGAGGCTATATAAATATGAAACGGAGGAGTTCAGCAGAGGTTCTCTTTCCTGGTGCTAGTAAAGCACTCTGGTGATGGTGAGTGGTTTTCTTGGAGCACAATTTCTACCAGGTTGCAACGTGTGGTTATCTCAATAGTGTTGGAACAGTCGAGCGCAGCCAGAATCGACTGCCGGAGGGTTCTCGGACGCCGCCTGGGAACCCGGCGAAGGACGCGTTCACTAAAAAAGAAAAGTAATTCTCCTCAAGTCGATTCCTTTCACCGTCTTGCCTTCTTTTTCCCGCCGAGTCGGTGATGTGTCAAAAAGTGGTGGTGGTGCTCCTCGCTGGTTTTCTCTTCCCCCCCCCTCTCTCTTTCACTGCGGCGGCGTCTCTCCGACCATCTCGATGCCGTGCTGCTGCAGTTGCGCTCGGAGCAAGGCGTTCTCGTTCTTCAGCTCTTCGATCTGGAGGAGCAAAGGACGTAGAATCTCATCATCAACACAATAATCGTCCCTGTGACAGCAAAATACAGCTTTGAGTTTACAGACCACGCTTTTCCTTTTGATGACTGGCAGTGAGAGATGTTTCTGTACGGGGGGGGCGCTATGCAAACCCTGGGCTTAAAGAGTACTGTGCACAGCCCTTCAGCCCTTTTCAAAGACACTCCTGCCCATAACCAACTGGGTTATCAAATCTGAGGTATGTCATCTCCGCTACATTTCCCTTGGGCGAATCCCAAATTCACTGCCTCTCCACTGTGGGACTAAGGAGAGGATATTAAGCTTTGAGCATCAGAATAAGAATATATTGCCGAGTGCCTCACAGGCCTGCGATTCAATGGGGAACGAAGACATGTGGCAGCCTCTGAGCTGGAAAGGTTGGCTTGCATGCCACTGAGACTGAAATGAAAGTGTTGCAGTGCATTTTGAAGCAAACTAACCTATCCAATGCAATCTCCACAGCCACGTATGTAGCCTAGTGCGGGTACCCTTCCTATATCGCAGTTTATTTAACTGATACAAAGCGTGTTATCAGTCATGGCCTTCTTGACCCTTCACAAAACGTCTGGAATCTTCTTTTGACGCCATATCTTCCAACTAGGACTGAATTTCATGCACTTGATTGGATACCTGCTGTCGGCACAGCTCATTGTCCACTTGTATCCTCTCCACCTCCTTCAGACTCTCCTGCAGCCGCTGGTTGCTCTGCCTCAGCTCACGGATGTAGTCGCACGCCTTGGACAGGATTCCTCCTTTGCTCTGGAAGGGATGTGGTCACACAGATCATCAATGTTGAGACTTTAAACAAGAGGACTCGTCACGAGATGAGCAGCGATACGTAAACTAAAACACTGCTTTACCGCCCCGGTCTTGGTGCTGTCCATATTGCAGTCTGGGATGATCTTGGAGAGGGTGACAATCCAGTTGTTGATCTTGTCTCTTCGCCGCCTCTCAACTGTTTGGGATGGTATGAAATAGAAACTGGTCACAGGAAAGATATTAAGCAGTGTTTCCTGTCGTATTTTTGGAGATGTCGGGGGTTGGAGGCAATTTTAGTTCTGAGAGCCCGGTTCATTCCTGGGCCTGTTCTTCTCATTGGCTGCAGATACAAACTAGGGTCTGGGTTTGACAGCTCAACAGCACTATCTAGTGGCCGGTACAAAAACATCTTATCTATTGGTGAGGGAAAGATCTGACGGAGCTTGGTGATTTTCTTATATTTAGGCACCACGTTGCATTCTGTCTGCAAGCCCACAACCATGGGCAACTGCCTACCTTCATTATGTTGCGCTCTCCTCCTCTCATCTCTTGGTGTTCGAGGTCCATCCATTTTCCTGTGGACAAAGACAGAAACTAAAATACTCTTCAATTCAATACAACTTTACTTATGCACTACAATACGTCTCTCGCTACCATGCAATCAGACACAAATCCACAAACCCACATCCAATTAATCCTGTGCCAATTAAAACCTGTTCTTCACTGTTATTTTTAAATGGACCCTCTCTGTAACCGCAGCCCTCTCCACCAGCCAGTGTGCTACTCAGCAAGGGCCTTGAGGCTGGCATGCTGATGTACAGCTATACAAGACAACATATGCTAAAATGACCACTGCATAGCCTGAAGGGGGGCGGGGGGGGGGGGGGCTCTGACTGGAACACTGAGGCCTGTGAGGACCAAGCGTATTATTCTAGCTGGCTGTCCTCATCCCAGGTGTGGCTCAGAGGGAGCCCACTGTTTTATTGTGCTGTAAAATTACGCCGCTGTTGAGAACCAGATGCTGCCTATTGGAGTCTGGGCGTACGGCTAATGACACAACTGTCTCTCGTCCCCGTGTCTTCCCTCAGGTATTCTGTTAATTAAGTCCCTGAGACGTGACAGGGAGTGTTATCCAGCCAACCACCCACCACGGCACCAACAGGCCAATGGCACACTCATGCATAATGACATAGCTAGCCTGTCTCTCAACTCACGACTGAAATATGCTATTAATTTTGTAGTTCACCCAATCGATGTAAAATAAGTCTGTGACAAAAGAATAAGGGCTGTAAACTTCACAAATTGGTACTTCTTATGTACAAATCTCAAAGGCAGAGTACATTCTATACTATTGATTAGGGTTTTTTTTTTCTTGCACTGTAAAAAACTTTCAAAAAATATGGAAATACTTAGTGTGGCACAGTGAGTTCTCCCCCCCCCCCCATTTCAGCTAAGTACTGAGACACATGGACACAGTAAATTAATGTCATGCAAGGTCATCCCAGTGGCCTTGACTATCCCTTACATACCAATTAACAGGAACGGTGTTGAATTTGGGACCCATCAATACAACCAGACTGCTGATATCTTCCTTTGAGATAGTCAGCCAAACCAAACCGTGGTCTCTCTTGTATCTCAATGCATCTTAATGGGATTTCAGCTGTATAATGGATTCTGCACTACAGTACTTGTAGGCAGTGTAGAAAATGTGGATGACTATGAATAACTAAATGTAGAGGAAAGTCTTTTTTGCCTTTCACAACTTATAGAGGGCTCCCCTGAGTTATTGTTGCCAGAGGAATCCATAAGAAACCCCGCTGCTGGACCCCTACCAGTTGAGGTATGGATGTAAAAGAGGACAACAATTAATATACTCTGTTGATCCTCAAAAGAGAAATCCTACTTCTCCCACCTCCACGGGGAGTTCGGAGCGCAGGGTCAGTAGGGATTCGGTGTCTTGCTCAAAGACACTTCAGCAGGGCGGAGGTTTGCTGTCAGAGGTCTTTCTAGTCTCCCTACTCACTATCTCCCCCTGTTGCCTATTTTTAGCTCTTATAACATCTCAAGGTGTGGACATTGAGTCACTCACAGTCATCTACACCAGGGGTGTTCAATCATGTGCCATGGAGGGCCGAGAGTATGCAGGTTTTCATTCTGACCGAACAATACAGCAGGTGATTTGACCAGTTATCACACCCTCAACCAGAGAGGAGGGACTAATCAGTGAATCACCTGCTGTGGTCTTTGGTTGGAATGAAAACCTGCATACCCTCAGCCCTCCATGGCACATGATTGGACACCCCTGACCTACACTGTGCAAAATAACCTAGGTGCATTGAGATACAAGGGACTGCATCCTGGGCTTGGCAGAGTCTCAAGGGAAGATATCCACAATGAACAACGGTAATTGTAATTGTTGTATATAAGGGATATATGACTAAAATTTACTAGGCATGGTTATCATTTAGGTCATTTGTCCCAATCCTCCTGATACGTCTTTTGACAACAAATTCAAGTTTCATACGATTGTGGCAAAGAATACTCTCTAAATACTTTTGCTGCTGACGTAATCCAAACTGGGTTAAATGAAAGAACAAAACTCCACCAACTAAGACAGAGCACACTTTGAAACTGATGCTAAAATAAAAGTGTTGAGAGAGCCATCTGTTTCCAGATGGAGAACAATGACCTAATTTCCAAGTCCTAATGGAAAGATAACTTTGCCACAAGCACAACTAACAACAATGGATCGGGGTCAACACTGTAGAAATGCTACATCTGTGTCTCACACATCAAGAGCAGGGAGAATCAGCAGGGAGTCATGGGGAGGGAGGGGAGAGGAGGGCATAGGTTTGTGTGCTCCTTCTCTCTTCCTGTGATCTAATTTGATTGGTGCGTTTGCTGCGAAGGAGTGTGGGGGAATGTGGAAATTGTCCTCACCAGTTTAAACAGTCATGTTGCAGCGCCTCGTTTTCATCTCTGCAAAACGGCAGGTAGGGTGGGAAGTTTTCATTCATTTTACTCACACACATCAATGATAATGTCATTATTAATTAGTTTACACTTTCATGTCACCCTGAAGTTTGTGTAAAAAAATAAAAATAATCATCATAAATAACTAATATAAGAGGAAATAAATAGAAACGAACACACTGTGGATAGGCACTCTGACAGATGAAAACACAATATACTCCTGTAAAGCTGCTGTCTGTTGTCTGCTGTGAACATCAAGCACCATCAAGAGCAGCAGATCTGCTATCAGAATTAGGACCACAGATCCAGAGCTCCCAACAACGCTGCCCACAACAAAGCAGAGTAGAGCTATGACAGTCAACAGCCTTGTTGTCGGTCCGTATACCCAGAAGATAAATGGATGGCCCTGGGCCAATTAATAGCGTTGTGGCGCGGCTCCTGTTTGATTCTTTTGTTAAGCTAATCGTGTCATAACGAGCGAGGAGGTAATCAGGAGCGCTGAGTGTGTATCAACACGACGAGACTCGCCACATGAAAGCCCTAAAACACAGAATCATCACTGCACCAATTATGTATGAATTGATTTGAAGTAGTCACGCTGCAGGCATGTTGCAGACAGTAGGGTGGCTAAAGGGAGCGTCTCATGACTGAACGGTCACAGGTTTGATCTCCATCAGTGTGCTGTGCAAAAATCGCCCTCCAGAGAGACACTGAACGACTGTTAGCCTGTATAAGGGCGCTAGCTAAATGCCTAAAAATGTCAGTTTCACGTCACGGGTTAAGGGTTAAACGTAAGCATGGTGCAAAATGGAAGAAATACTCACTTAGCTCAATGCTAATTCAATTTGAAGATAGGTCATGTGTTCATTTTGGATGACCAAACAAGCAAAAGACTGTGCTTTCGGCTTTTACAAAACAATGGGAAAAAGAAAATACATTATTTGACCTTAAAAGGACATTGCATCTCTCAGCCATATGCCACCATGTGCCAGTGTGTTTCTGGTAGACAAGCACACTCTGAATTTGAAGCGTGTTGTAATTCTTCTTTTTAAATGACAGGCCTTGCTAATAGGCCAGAACTGGGCTGGCGGCATACAGTGAAAATAGCTAGAAGTCAAATTTGCTTTGCTTGGCTGAGCCTGTTGATAATCTTAATCACAGCAATCACCAGCATGTGACTAACAGTTGGAGAGAGTCTGAGACGGATCTCTTTGATACACGATTATTATGATGCATGTTGTGAATCTGAGAGATGAACAACATAAGAGGATAGGGAGAAGGAGAAACCGGGCTAACCAGGGTATGCTGAGATAAAGATCCCTGCTATAACGTCATCATCCTTCTCAGCAGAGAGATGAGGAAGACTCCACGGGGCAACGATGCAGTCAGAAAACTACAGTAGCATAATAGAAAAACGATTCTTAGACTTAATAGCGGTTAATGACTCAATGACGTAACATTAAAGGGCAATTTCCTCCGCTTTTGAACAAAAAAAAACAAATCCTCCAAGCGGCGTATTTCCAACAGCATTCACATCACACAACAAGGTTTTTCAGTATTGAGCCATTACTTTGTCCTCAGAAGTAGCTGTGCCTCAGACTGCAATGTCACTGTTGTCTCCTTCCCAAGTAGGGAACTAACGGAGCCGATACTCACGTAGGGTAGGGCTGTGTGCGCGGAGCTATGGTTCGTTGTGGGCCTGTCTGAATGACATCAGGGGGGGTCATCATCACGTAAAACTGACCTGTGGAAGGGACGGCACGTGTCAATGGGGGAGCGAAGAAAGACAGAAGCGAGACACATGGCAAGCAAGAGGAAGAGACGGCGAGTAGCAGGACATGTGACATGAATTACATCTAGACCTGTGCAATTATTTGACTGCTACAATTTCAAAACAGTTCGAGGACGGGTTTTTGTTTTTTTTCCCTCAGAGGGAAAAATGTTCCAGGCAGATTACTGAACAATGTATTCTCGTGTTATGCACAATCTGTGACCTATAAATCAACTTTCATGACAGGAAATCTTTTGTTTTATTAAAACTGAGCAAAGCCCTGACATATAGCATCTAAATACCCTAAAAACAGTTGAAGCAGCGAAAGAGAAATTATATTGAAAAATGTGTATCAGAATTCAAACATTCAGCAAAAAGCATAATCCATTGTCAATATTGTGGAGCCCTAGTTTCATTTAGACAGCCAAGCCTCGTGGTGAGAGTAAGCTGGGTTAATTTCTCTCTGCGGCTCATCATGATTCACCAATTACTACTGAAAATAAGACAGTTGCTTGCCTCTCTCTGGTACCCCGGTCTTGTTTGTCACTTATGCGTATGGCTGAATTAGCCCTCTAGCGCTGTGGTAAGCTGCAGCTCGGGTTAGTGTGAGGAGTGACTCACCCCCTGCCTGTGTGAGTGTGGGGTCCGTGGTCGCCTGCACAGACACAGTCCCGTCGCTCACCGCGGTGGCGGGGAAGTAAGCGAAACGCGTCTCCCCTCCCACCGCCTCTCCCGCTGGGCTTCCTCCATTACTAAAAGGGTTTTGGATCACAGCCTGTGACAGAGAGAGAGAGAGAGAGAGAGAGAGAGAGAGAGAGAGAGAGAGAGAGAGAGAGAGAGAGAGAGAGAGAGAGAGAGAGCTTTAGCAGGTAGCGATGGAGCAGTCACAGTAGGTAACAGCACACCTCAGTCTCCGTCAGGCTCAGTGCTGGCGCCACCCACGAGCAACACGCAGCGCCGTTTGGCAGCTGGGATAAAGGGAGGGGGGGGGGTGGGAAGCAGGGGGCTTGTTAGCAGAGATTATCGCCCTGTAGAGAAAGTACCCGAAGCATCAACACCGTTGGGAAATCTGAACCATTAGAGCGTGACAATGTTTGAATTTCTACAGAAATACAAACTTAGTCAAATATACAATTTAAAGCTGCATTAAAGGAAAAATCCCCCCTATAACAGCTTAACACCATGAAAAAAAACACAGTTCTTGGCGATGGGCCCATTTTGTTGTTTGGTGGTGTATTTTTTAAATTCCTGCCCACAGATATTCAGCCAAAGTAGCTGACATGACATCACATCAAGCTATTTGCAGCGCGGCGACAATGGACTTTAATAGCAGAAAACCTTTCAGCGATCTGAGACATGAACAGTAAATGTCAGGTTTCAGTGTCAGTGTCAGTGTAAGGGCTTCTTTCTAGACTCACTGTTTTGCATTTAACAATCATACAGGGAGTAATGCATCGCAAAAGAGGCAGAGACACCACTTTCCCCAAACAGTGACATCAATAGTCCATAATGCAATGCTGCCACAAGACATGTTGCGTTTTGAGTGAGGGGCACAGTTCTCACTTTTTCTTGACTCTGTTGCTGTTACTATGCTATTGCTCTCTCCACCAACTTGTACCGAATGCAACCAGTTCATGCACATTCTCTAGGGGTTCTCGAAAGGCATTCTGGGAAATGTAGAAAACTAACTAAAGTAGAAGTAAACTGTTGACACCAAAATAGTAAATTATAACACTTGATCACAAAATAACCCCTGGAACGCACTGAAAATCACAGATTGAAGATACATAACAGTGTAAGAGTCTCCGAGGGTGGACTTTTCTACATTTGTTCCAAAATATTGAGTATAGTAAGTAATCGTTGAGTCATTGGTATTGATCAATGACCCAATCAAACCCTCACACATATATTATGGTAATTCTGTGCTATGGGACAGTAAAAATCGTTCTTATTGCACATTTAATGCCAAGAGTTTAAACATGATTAAAGTCTTGCACTACAACACGGCTAAATTTAAACTGACATTCAGCTGAAAAAAAGTGGTTGTTGTGTGTTGCTAGCTGCCAACCTAGCGTCCATCAGAAAAAAGGGTGAGTTTCCGGTACCTGAGCCACTGCCTGAGGAGCCCCGGTGAAGGCGGCCGTGGAGACGACGCTCACTGCCCCTCCCCCATCGTCTCTTCCCTCCAGCTGCTGGTCCGTCACCTGGACAACACGGTACGTCACCTGAGGGGTGGAAAGAGAGACACAGGCAAAGAAAGAGAGAGAGAGAGAGAGAGAGCAATCAGCTGTTATTTTATCTAATTTTCTACATACCCTAGGGCAGCTGTCCCGTGTGCAAGGCAAAACCTTACCTCACTAGATTTGTTTATCATATCTACTGCATCAGCTCAGCCAAGCCTAGTATCTGAGATGACAGTCCCGCTCCGAGCGGCATTGATCTCACCATCCCAGGCAATATGCTTATGCCTCAGAATGTGCCTGATTCAATTTAGAAACAAGTCCAGAAAATCAGCTTGTTTGTTCCAAAGAATCGGGATTTGTACCTCTCAATCATGTGACTCTCCCCCTGACTGACATGTGACACCAGCCGCGTGCCAATCCTAGACCAGACTGTAATCACATGACCATTCACACCAGCGCTGTTTACACCAAATGAGCCACACGGATCACAACAAACTATTAATTCTCTCCAGTGTAAATCATCCAAATGGGAACATCAACCTTCTTTTCCCAATTAATCTACTTGCATCATGGTCCCATTGTCCATCATTGACCACTGTCTTACAAACACTTACATATGAGACTACAAGAGCAGCAGTTTTGTACTACCATTCTGTGATGTGTATTTCATACTTCATGTGGATTTGTGAATCATTTTCTCTACCCGCTAAATCCTTTTCAGGGACTGGAGTCTATCCTAGCATACACTGGGCAGAAGGCAGGGAGACACCCTAGGCTAACCTAGACAAAACTCAGACTCATACCTATGGGCAATTTAGTCTCCTAGCCACATCCTAGGATAGCATAACAACAATAATATATAGAAATGAACATTATGAAATAGTGGACATAATATATATACAAGAATGGAATGGGCCAAGAATACATACATGATGGGTTTGTGCTGTACAATTAGTTAAATAGAAAAATAATATCTAAAAATTATGTTATAATGTATAATATATAATATATATAGTATGTATAATGTAAAATACTGCTGCTGTGCTAAGGTAGAGGCATCTGTATCTGTACATATGCATAATGTCAATAAATATATAGAGTAGATAGATAGTATATAAATGTGTAAGAAAACCAGAACCCCGGGAGGAAACGCACGCAAACATGGGGAGAACATGCAACCTCACACAAAGGGCTGGGGCAGGGGATTGAACCCACGTCCGTTCTTTCTAGGAGGTGACAGTGCTAACATACATGACAGTATGTGAATCATAAAATAGAGTATTGTGAATGTTGAATGCATATATGTGGTGTGATATGTAGTCTAGTGCCAATTGTCTTGCACTGTCACTTTGTGCTGTGCAGCTCTGTTGGAGCCATTAAAGTGTGTCTCTGCACAAATATCACCAGACGTGTATTCTACCTGGCAAATAAAGTCATTCTGATATGTCATGTTTTGTGGTATGAGTGCTTCATAAAAGCAATCTTGCCCTAGGAAAATACATCCAAATGCTGCTAGGGAGAGTGCAATAAGCAACCTTATTAACCAATTAGCAGTAGTGTCATATGACTCTATTCATTGGTCACTTACCTGCCCACCCTCAGTGCGGAACTGATATTGAATGTTATGGTCACCAAATGCTGAAGCCTGCTGAACACTGGCTATTGTAACAGCTGTCTGCTCTTCTCCCCCTGTAACGTCTCCAGGGAAAAGGAGTAAAAAGGTAGTGGTGAGATAGGAAGGGAAGGAAAACGAATAAAGCCTGTTGCTACCAAGAGTTCAGTTCAGTGGCAGAAGACAACATGTACTGCCCCTCGTTGTTGTTTATACATTAGCATTTGACAATAAAAGAAAATATCAACATCACTGCTGTGCAAGTGCCATATGCTGTCAATGACTGCCGTGTCAATAAATCCATACCTTCAGATATCTGGACAACCTCGTCTTCTTGCTTTTCTTGGCTGCAAATCAGAAGTAGAGGCAGCTCACCTTGAAGAACTACGCAATCAGCTAATATTGTTATGCTAACAGTAAGTTGTTTCTCTGAATGTCTACATAATAACCCGATAGGTTAATTCCCCAACCACAATTTTAGCTTAGCTAACTTCCAAAAAACCAGTCAGCCAACCACAAAAATACAATGTCAACAGCTTTGCAAATGTCCTAAGTTACCAATAGTGGTTATCAACAAGAGTTGTTTATGTTTTGACAGCTCAGTTTAGCTATGTTAATGTTTTCAGTTTCGTTCGTGTTTCTGGCTTTTAAACACTAATCCTCTTGGCTACAACTATGTGCCTTGCGAAGTTACCCTGTCCACTTCTCTCGTTAAATTGTTTGCAGCCTTAAGGTTGAATTCGTTTGAAAAGCAGTTTTTAGGTCAGGCCTAGGGTAGCGTCTAAGGCTAACTGTTCGCTAGTCGGATAGCATGTTGCAGCTAGCTTGGCTCAGTTGGCCATTTTGGCCGACGCTCGATTACCTTGCGTTGTCCAGACTCTGTTCTAGCATATCCATCAGGGTTAGAATAAAAAGTGATATTCGGTGTCACAGACGGAGATGGAAGTGCTGATCACGGGAACAAACACTCGGGTCATGTGAGAGAGACAGCCCAGGACACGTGAGGTATGGCTCGGTCTCGAAGTTAAAATGGAAGTCGCTGCTGTTGTATGATCCGAGGTAACACGCTCAACTGTCGTTGGATTTGTCGTTCGACTGGGTTGTTGCGGAAGTGTAGCCGGGATCTCAGATATAAATGCAATTGACATCAGTTTACATATTTTGGTTACTAGTAGGAGGACAAGTCAGCTCTCACAACAGACGAACCTCAAAAATAATCTATGTGAGCGCCCTGCTGAGTGTCTCTCTTGTGCATCATTTTGCTAGATACCTAGAAGCAAAAGGGAAATCATTATCACTCTTGGTATCAATAAATTGACTGTTCATTTACACGTTTGTGAAGTGATTTCTTGGAGAGAATAAAGAAGCAGGGGTTCTTTTTTTTTTTAGGTTTTTTTTGTAACTCTTTGAGAACGAAAAGGGTAAGATTGAAATAATAAACAACATTGCTGTTAACGTGGAACATTGGAATATTGGAATTATACTAAATATAAGATAAATATAAGACCCCCTGAATTTCTTTTTAATATTTTTTCTGAACTTGTTGAGAACAACAACGATACGTTTAAAATTGTTATTATTGTGGTTGTTCTGGTTCTAGTTGTTACTATGTAATATTGGACTGTTGGAATAATATGTTATACAATGTTGTGCAACACATTTGAATGTGTTTGTGTTATCTACAAAACTTCAGCCATGGTTGAGTAAATATCTCCTTCCTTGGAAAATATCTCTTTAGGGATCTATTTATCAATGAGACTGTGAAAAGAGAAATGGAATCAATGTTTCACTGAGGCAGATGAAAATACGAAAACTACCCACAAGACACTCATCACAATGATATATATATACATATCACAGATATACATATTACCTTAGCCTAACAGTCTGATATCAGGTTAGATGATATCAATGATGAACACAATAAACACAACAAAATAATCTAGGTACATCTCCAATCCTGAGTCATTACTTTATCTCCTATGAACAGTTAGAAATAATGAAAAGCTGGTCTAAAATCTCATCATAGTACGTTTAGTAGATGGTTTTGCCATCTACTAAACGAAGCTCTATTGGCATGACCCCCACATACTCTGTGCCATGAACTTTACTCCACATATAACGGAACATTTCTTTGGGAGCGTTTTCTACACGACACATATGTCAAGGGCACCGCAATGTTACTTATGATTGATATGATGATAATATGTGATTGACAGTTTGAGAAACACGCCACTCGACATCGTGTTTTACATTTATTTTTGAAGGTTGCGTGAAGTGCCTAAAACACTTTAACAGTACCAAAGTCACTAAAGCAACCACGGCATCAGGCTTACTGCTTAATTTAACAACGGCGTCGACCGTGACTCAGCCAATCAGAACCGAGGGACTGGGCTTTTCCGTTGGACAATTTTATTTTTTACCAGCTTTTCATTGGCTGGAATGATAGGCGGTCCCCTTAGCTTCGCCCTCTGGATTCACCCTAAAATAATTCCGACCTCTCCTTGGGTAAAGGTTCATTGCGGTGACTGTAACGTTAGCTAATATAGCTATCACACCTTGAAGCAAACGTTTATACAATGTCTGGCCGCGTCCTTGTTGGAGTTAAGCGTGTCATTGACTACGCAGTCAAGGTAATGTCCTGCTATTGAGAAATGATTCAACTGACGTGCACTTTCACTGTAAATGAAAAAATGTAGCTAAGCTCTCGCTCCTGAGTAGTGTGTTCTTGTAGCTGGCTAACGTTAGCTTGCTAACGCCAGCTGGCTGTGGCACCTGGAGCTGTTAGCCTGACAGATCACATATTTGACAGCTAACGATACAGCGTCTATAATGTAGTTGTTGGCTGCAGTTGAACTCATATGGTCGACATTGCAGAAGATGAATAGATGAGACTATTTCTATCAAGAATGCCATTCATTGACTGCTAGCTAGTTACCTGAACTGCAGCTTGGCAAACGTTATCAACTTGTATAACGCCTTTAGCTGCGCCTGCCCTCACAAAGTTTGGCAAGTTATTTCCATTTCTATTTTCTCAGATCAAAAACTGCTGTGTTAGTGATTCAGATCATTTGCTGCAATGTCACAAGTTGATCTGTGTGTGTAAATAATATTTCCCCACAGTATGTTTTAAGACCTAAACCTACGTGAACCGCCACCTTCATTACTATCATAAACTTACTGCCTATCTCAGCCTCTAGGGGACAATACTGATTTTTGAAAGCGAGCACCACATCGTAATCAGTATCTGTTTACAGCTGCTTCATGTGGCAGCAGCAACATTCCTGCTTCAGCTGCCCTCAACAGGATCTGTAGTATGGCAGGGCTCTGTATTTGCACATATGTAACTCTCACTCACCAGACAATGGAATCAAAATGTGATTGGGGTGGGCTTTTCTGTTGTTTAGAACAGACCTTGTCACACTTCCTCCCCTAAAATTGACATTATTTGTCATGTTAGAATAGTTTCCTGTTTCTGTTATAGACTATTCTTATTGCTAATTCTTCCCCAATAGGCTCTCAGCATTAGGCTCCTCATACTGATGTTGCCTTCTTATCGCTAGAATATGTTCTCCAAATCTGACCGCATACACGTAAGTTATAGAGACCGCTATCTGACCATAAAACACCTAGTGTCAAATCCAGACCTACTTTCCAGATCACAAGACAAGTCTGGAATCTAGGCTATCTGGGCCTGTTGTCATCTTGCACAGCTGTGACTCTGTCCCACTGTCTTTTTCCTCCTCAGATTCGTGTCAAGCCGGACCACAGCGGTGTGGTGACGGATGGTGTGAAGCACTCAATGAACCCCTTCTGTGAGATCGCTGTGGAGGAGGCGGTCAGGCTGAAGGAGAAGAAGCTGATTAAGGAGGTGGTGGCTGTCAGCTGTGGGCCGCAGCAAGTACAGGTGGGTGTGGCAGGGGACCAGGCTGTGCACCACTACCCTGTTACCGACGTCGTCGAGACATGCAGTGTAGCAGCTTGTCTGCTTAGTTTTGAGTGGAATACTTCTGGGGGTTTCAGCATGGAATTATATTCTAGGCTAATCCTTTTGGGTTGGAAGACAAGTGAAAGATGAAAGTAGTTCAACAACACACTGAAAAGCCTCAGGCCCATTACTTAAATCCAAGACCCAAAAGTAAATAAATTGGTGGTACTAAATAATATTTTTTCATTAATATTACGAATTGACACCTAGGCTTGGTGTTTACTGTCTAAGAATGCTGAGCCTACATCTCAGACTGTTAACCCTTGAACAGGATTTAGTTAGATTAGATTTAGATTCAACTTTATTGTCATTACTCAGTACAAGTACTGAGACAACGAAATGCATTTTTCGTTCACCCCTGACTAGATACACACACATATCACCCCACACACATGCACATGCAGCTCAGGTCAGAGGACAGAGCGCAGGCGCAGCCAGAATTTTGGGTGGTGTGGTGATTAAATCATATCTGATTTGACTCCCATGTATAAGCACAACTTTGTTCTAGGGATGCAAACGAAACTGTTTAGCAAACTAGATATTTGCCACAACAGACATAATTGGCAAATGTGTCTCAGACATTACAAATGCAAGCCAAATGGATTTTCACGTTCAGGAGTTTCAGTGTTACCATAGTCTTATGGTTATTATAAGGTCTTTTGACTGCAGAATTTATTATAGCAAGAGGAAAAAAATAAAGAATTGAAAAGGTTCTGAAAATTATTGTCTTTGTAGCCAATTGGAGATATGTTTGAGAAATGGTTAAATTGTGCAGAGATTAAGAAATAGAAAGAAGTGAAATTACGGGAGGCGGTGGCTGTGAAATTGATGAATACTTTCATGGAAGTCTGTTTTCATTGTTGAGTCGCAGTTCTCCCCAGCTGTATAATGATTTACTCGTCTCGAGGAATCAATGTCCACATTAAGACTGTGTGTAAAAGTTGCTTTTGTCACATTCTTTGTAGACAAAGCTGAAATGTGTTTCTTATTATCACGCTATATTTTTATACTATATAAAAGGTATGACACTGGTGAACCTAATGCTATATTTTGTTGTTACTCGTTGAAGTTCAGAGACGGAGTGAGTAGCACAAGGTGTATTGTTTAAGCTCATCGGGCATTGTAATGTGAAAGCTCCATGTCTCACGCCTCTGTCCTTCATTCAGGAGACCATCCGTACAGCCCTTGCCATGGGGGCGGACCGTGGCATCCACGTGGAAGTGTCTGGGAAAGACTACGACACCTTGGGACCCCTGCAGGTCTCCAAGATCATGGCTGCTCTGGCCAAGAAGGAGGAGGCTCAACTCGTTATCCTTGGCAAACAGGTTAGAGATGTGGTAGCTATTACTCAAGTGCAATTTCACCCTTTATCAATATCGGTCAATATCCTCATGAAAAATCATCTACCAGATATGTGTAACGCAGTGTTATTCTATCAAGGTCATCTGATGACTACTCACGTCTTGCACTTCTCTGTTTTCTCCATTTAATGACTCTGCTGTTGCTTTCACAGGCCATCGATGATGACTGCAATCAGACTGGCCAGATGACAGCAGCCTTACTGGACTGGCCTCAGGTCATTTGTAACTTTTATTTAGTCATTGAATGAGTCACTCTGCTCTCGCAATAAGTGATTATTGGATGTTAGCATTACCACATTTTCTCTTTTATTGTTGATCTTTACAACGTCGTTTCAGTGTCAAATGAATGACCTAGCGGTGCTGACATCAGGTTACTGTACAGAGTGCCTTATCAAGGTTAGCGGAGACTAGTTTGAGTCAGTCAGAGCTACAGTCAGCCTGCACAATGTGCGGCAATGTTGGTCAAAGGCCGCTTGACAGTAGGGGTGTAGTTACTCTGGCCGGCCAGAAGATGGGGTGAAAATAACTGGTTAGTTTACATTCCGATGTTGGAGCTGTCCGAGACATAGACTAAAGCAGTGGTCTTCAACCCTGGTCCTCGGGACCCACAGCCCTGCTGGTTTTCATTCCAGCCTGTCTCATCAGGATCTGATTAACATGTGGCACACCAGGTGAATCTAATTAACTACCTGGTAGGAAGGAAAACCAGCAGGGCTGTGGGTCCCGAGGACCAGGGTTGAAGACCACTGGACTAAAGCACAAACTGGCAAGCTGACTAGCTTATTTACAAGTTTACTACCATTTACACATCAGGACATCGGAATGCATTCTCTCACTAATATTACTATTACCAAGCTCCTCTTCTTTATGGGCCATGAATTTGTGTTCATAGGATACTTGGACTGAGCCTGGACTGAGACAATTAATGTGTAGTTACACTGTTCAACAAGTAGATGAGGCACTTTCACTCTCGTGACCTCCAGTAACCTCACACTATTGTCCCGAATTCAGGCAATATCATCTTTTTGCAGGGCACCTTTGCATCAGAGGTGACATTTGAAGGAGACAAGTTGAAAGTGGTGAGAGAGATTGATGGTGGCCTGGAGACCATCAAGATTAACACACCAGCTGTGGTGACCGCAGACCTCCGACTCAACACCCCCAGATATGCCACCCTGCCTAATATCATGGTATGTAGCTCAACGCATACAGTAGTTTATCCGGGGTTAGTGTGATGTGGAACACAAAAAGCAGGAAGAAGGCAAGAAAACTGTACTCTCCTTTTAGAAATGATGCAGAAAACTGAAATTCTTAAAGGGAAAGAGATTCCATTCCTGTTTCATCTAATCTGGGTGATTTTTAATTCTATGCAGCACACTCATATTAGTAACACAAATAATACTGAACTTTACACATATAGTACTTTTCAAAAGCAAGTGCTTCATAGACAGTAAGACAATAAGAACAAAAGACACTAAGACAGACAATAAAAATGCTAGACATTAATTAATTAGTAAAGAACATGTACATCACCCTTCTCCATTTCCCTCCTTTCAGAAAGCCAAGAAAAAGAAGATTGCTAAGATGAAGCCTGCAGACCTGGGGGTGGACGTGGCATCGCGGCTGGAGATCCTGAGAGTGGATGAGCCCCCACAGAGACAGTCGGGGATGAAGGTGGAGACGGTGGAAGACCTGGTGGCAAAACTAAAGGAGGCAGGGAGGATATAGAGGCTTTGGGAGCCTGAGCAGGGGGGTGCAGGGCCAAGCAGAAGGGTGAGTATTAGTGTACATACCAGTGTTTAAAATGTTAAAATAGTATGAATTTCAATATTTATTGTGGTTTAAAAATGTCTCCTATTTGGATTTGCGTATGTGAAGTATTTGTAATGTCATTGTTTCTGGGTGGATAATACGTTTTATTGTGTTAATATTTTCTAGCAAAGGGGGCAATGCTCCATCAGTGGGTGACCACCATCACTGAATTATATATAGGGGGAATACTGTATAAAGTTAAAAAAAATAAAACAATAATAAACAGTTTATGGTATGCTCCAAGCTTATGTATGCATGTGGCAAGCTACCTCTGGGCTGCATGAGATAATTGTTTGTTTCCATCACCATCTCTTAATTGAAAAAAACTAATTAATCACATTGACGAAGGGTAGCACATGTCATGTGGTGACACAAGCAAAACTAACTTCAGAGTTTACTCTTGTCTCGATTGTCATATTTCCAATCTCTTCTCTGCTTGTAGGATTCTCTACTGAACAACTGGACTGGATTACATGAGCAGAGCCTGGAGGACTGTTTACTTGTAGCAGAAGCCTATATATATGTTTATATATATTATATATATATATATATATATATCCATATATCCATATCCACCTAATCCGTCTGTCTGAGACTGTGACTCCCTGTCTCTGGCAATGCAGAGAAAGAATTGCCAAGAGAGGAGTACTGAGAAACGCTGTCCACACCCAAGTGTATTTTAATTTCCATGGGTGGTACATCTGTATTTTAGGCTACTAATCTGTCTGAGGGGTATGGAGTACCTACACTCTGAAATGCAATACTTTAAACCCAACAACTTCCACTTATTGATGCTGCTGTTGTGTATTGCAGTGAGCATTATGAGTACAGTGCATTTCAACAACAGTTGAAATGACTGCTGTTTCACTGTGTACACCTGTAGTCAAGCATGTGAAGAGGTGCAGTTTGTGTAAATGATGTGTAAATATGGACCCAAACATGTACTTAAAGATCATTGTCATGTCTGCTGACTTGGTGTGTATAAAGTTTATATAATTGTAACTGTTTTTCAGGTCTGCCAAGACAGTGTCTCTCAGTACAAGCAAGGGGAAATTATCGTTTTTGATCTGACCTTTTACCACAAGCGCCTCAATTCTGTGTAGATTGTACAGGACCCTACCATGACAATAAAACAAACCTTTTCATATCTAAATCCACCAACGACTGTCCTATTCTTTTAGCATTTATTTTGTTGGAAATCATCTGTCTGCAAAAAGAGATTCCCAGCTGATGAGAGACTGAGTGTATCAGGGTGCATTACAGTGTGCATTCCTTGGATTCGATGGCTCCGTTCCTGTAACTGAGAGGACCTTGTGGTTGGAACTTCATTATGAGGCAGGAGCAAAGTTAAAATTGATAATGCCAAGGAGATGCTGTATTGATTGATGGAGAAAAGCCCCAACTAATGCCAATACATTTGTGAGTCTATTTTGGGACAATACACATTTGCACTCCTTTTCAACACCACATGCATTAGGAAGAACTCATTGGCACTTTATATGTTAACATGCTCAAGGATAACACAAAAACAATGTGTTAAAACTGACATCCTTTTAAGAGTTGATCCAAGTCCAATATATTTATTAGATCAGGTATGTTTCTTTAACAATTCTTAGTGTTTTGTGGAATTAAGCTCTGGGAACCAGTGATTATTGTGGCAGCAAATCAAGGCCATGAAGTGCTGTGTATCCTAAAGGACAAGGGCAACACAGACAGTTGTAGGTGCTGCAAGGAACGTAGTCCGACTTGAGGGTTAAGCACATATATCCTTTAGCCGCATTGTTACGTTATTTTTATTTATTGCCATAAACGGGAGGGATTTTTGGAGACGTGTTCAAGCTCCATTTAGTGCTCATGGTTTGACAACAGCGTTTATTAGCATTTGTCTTGGGTCATCAAGCTCTACAGGTCATCTCACGGGAACCTGGTCTCCTCACTTTCTCACATTACTTTTAAAGTTGACTGCGTTGCTCAGGTTACTAGTAAAAGATAGCGATCTAGAGCAGCCGAGCACGAAGACCGCGTGAGGTAAATGAATTAACCGCGGCAATAATCACTCTGCCCTTTATTCTTTCTCATTTATTCTGTCTATAAATCAAGCAGAAAGAAATTCTAAATTACATAAAAATAATAAAATGAACGATAAGCAGGTACTGATTTGTGTAATTAGATGAGAGGTGTGGTCTCACGTGCACAATCAAGGCTTTTGACTCAGCACAGGTGAGCTACTCTCGCGCCCTGATGACAGGTTACCTGGGCAGCTCGAGCGCGCCGGAGGACACAGAAGCGATTCAGTCACCGCCGTCCAAGGACATTTCTCAGCTTGTGAGCTTCGGCTTTGTTGGAAAAATTAACAAAAACAGCAAACTGTTCCGTTCAAAGGAAGGTGCTTTGAACTTAAGTGACCTCCGCGACTTTTTTCGTGTTTTATCTTTATTGAGATGACGTGGCTGAAGCAATCTGGGCTTCATGGGGAGCAGGAATTGCGGACAATTTTGCTGGCGTTGATGCTGAGCATTACTTTTCAAGGTAAGATTAACTAAACATGCAACTCATTACCGTGTTTTACTGCACATTCATGTCTGGTGAACAAACTGAACTTCTAGAAAATTGTGGGGGGAGGGAGGCATCCAAATGTTTTGCAAAAGAAAGGAAAGGTAGACTTGGGGAAACACAAAAGGATCCAACAATTATTTAGCTTATTGTCCCACTGTGGAACATCTCCTTCCCCCCCCTTTAAAATAATTCCTTATATTTATGCTGACAGGTGCACACTGTGACCTGGAAATCTCCCCCGCTGGCCCTACTCGGGTCAATGCCGAAGTTGGCAGCACCGTGACTCTGGCTGTGTCCATCAGTGGTGCATCTGACCCCGCAGTTAGGTGGTTCATGGGTAGTTTACCTGTGGTCACCTGGACTATTGGCTCCAGCACTCCCCCAGACATACCCAGTAACCACAAAGCTGTGCTGAAAATTGAGCCAAATGGATCCCTTACCATTGCAAATGTGCAGCTTGGCTACAGCAACAACTACACAATGGAAATAACAAAGTCTGGACTGGGTACAGCCTCTACGAGTTTCATTCTAAAAGTATATGGTGAGTATCTGATGGGGGTTCTCACTTAAAGATCTGCTTTTCAAAGACTGGGTCAGGTTTGGTCGGAGAAAGATAGAAATGGTTTGGCAAATGATTCAGGAGAAATTGGTTTCCAACGCTCCTGGCTATGTGAAGCTTACCAAATTTGTGCAGTGAAGGTAGGCTGCATGAAATGGGCTGTTAAATTGGGAGCCAAGCAGCAGGATTAATGGATGTTCTGGTAACTCAATGGGCTAAGGCACAAATCATGTGGTGCAGGCAAGCGGGAAAGGGAATTTATCCTTTGGGATTTTCAATAAATCTTGACATTTTATCTTTCGAGATGGCGTTAGATTAGCCAACACAGTAGATGACACACTAGTGCATTTGACTGGAAGGAAAGTTGACACGCCATTGTTCCAGATGTTGGTGTATAGTTGACCACAATGTTTCATCCATCTTTACCAATATCCACCTTTTTTTTTGCTTTCACAGAATACATCCAGAATGTGACTCTGAGCACAAGGCCTGATTATGCCACGGAGGGAATTGACAGGTTCACCTTGCAATATAACACGCTGCAAGGAGTGGCGGAGCAATGGATGTGGTTCTTCAATGGCGTGAGGATAACGACCGGCTCGCGCTACTCGGTGGAGCAAAAGAGTCTCGTGATCGATCGGCCGAATCGAAACGACACAGGGCAGTACACCCTGGTCCTGACGAACCCCTTCAGCAACGTGACGACTCACAAGAACGTCACTGTGCTCTGTAAGAAGGACGAGATAACTGATTGAAGTGGAACGTCACTGTATCCCTCCTCATTGGACTCTGTGTGTCCATCTAAAACCTTTCTGCCTGTGGAAATGGGATCCTTCATTTTCTTACTTCACACTTAATACTACTGTGTAAAATCCATTTTGCACCAACCCGTGGAAGGTTCACTGGTATCATAGATCTGACACTCATCTTTCTCCTCCATTCTTTGTGGTCTCTCATAGATGGACCAGATGAGCCCATACTTGAGGCCAGTCCAGCACAGTCCTTCTACATGTCTGGGGATTCGCTCAGCCTTTCCTGTCAGGCTGAAGGATTCCCACAGCCGTCTGCTAACTGGGTCTTCGGTGGTCAGACCCTTTCTGATTCCCATCAAGGAGTTTTGAATCTGACCAATGTGCAGACCGGTCAGGGAGGCGTATACACCTGCAGGCTGGTCAATCCGAAGAATGGAGCGTGGCGCCAGAGGAACATGACTGTATACGTTTATGGTATGTAGGCAGTAGGGGTATTAGTTTTGCAAGTCTGACATAATATATCTTCATATCATACTTTTCATACGTTTCAGTGCCTGCTTGGTTCTATTTAAAGTATTGATAATCAAACCTCTTGTTGGACAGAGAGACCCTTGGGCAGCCCACTGTGCTCTGTCCAGTCTGTGAATGAAAATGACCTGCAGTACCGATGTCAATGGCCGGGGGGCGCCCCACCGGCCCAGCTCTCCTTCCCAGCCCTGAGCAACACCACCAGTGGGGCTGGGGACTTGAGCCTGACCATGACTGCCTCAGCCTGACATCGATGGGAAAACCGTTACTTGCGTTGCAGACCACCCTCTCCAAAAGAATGAGTGTAAAATCACTGCACGTAAGTTTCAGATTTTTTTTACTACATTATTCCTCCAGAGGCATTGTTCATGCACAACAACGCATCCTTCAAAAAAAAGTTGGCGTCTGCATAACAACCATCCGTAAAACCTTGTATTCCCCAGGTAGTCCAACCAAGGTCTTAGCAAGCATCAGAACCACAGTTAACTCGGAGGGCAAAATAGTGGTCACCATCCAGTGCGTCAGCGAGGCCTCGCCTAAGGCTGCGTCTCATGGTCCAAAGGGAGCGAGGTTGTAACCAATGGGACAAAATACCAGATCAGCGCTGACACCACACAGCTCAGGATTCAAGATTTCAACATCAGCAGTTTTCTCCTCAACAACTGCACCTGCACCTGCCGCAACCCACTGGGCAGCCAGAGAAGGGACACCCAGTTACAAGGTGTGGTATTGTCTCTTTTTGGCTGCTGCTCTTGGGTTGTGTACTGTTTGTCACTATACATACTGCAGGTTACAACCCATTCACTCGGTCAGTATTCATGCTGTCATCAAATACCGGGGCATCTGTTGCCTTCAAACTCTTAATTTGGAGTACTAGCGTTACCAGAGTGGAAACGCACAATGGAGCCTCAGACGGAGAGCTAAGCAATAGCTGAGATTGCTCTTTCCCTTTAACAAAGCTCCATAGTTTCAGTATCAGCCCCCCCCCACCCCCACACACACACACACACTCTCTTGCATTTTCTCTCTTAATCTCCCTCTCTGCCTCACAATTCCCTCTCTCTCTCTCCAGGACCCACCATCTCAGATTCCAGCCTGTTGCCCAATCAAGATGGAACTGTCATCACACTGACCTGGGAGGTCCCGCCTACCTCTGTCGTTACGGGTAAGGCGACTATTATTCCGCAACGGCAGTCTTGCAAAGCTCCAAATTACCAAATTCTCTTTAACATGACATGACAACCCAACCTTCCTGTTTTTTGAATTCTTGTGTATCAGCACAACTGCCCAGGGAAAATGACAACACAGTGTTGAAAACAGAAACTCTAAACACAGAAGATGAGGGTGTAAATATTGCTTAATGTGTGAAGCCACCAGCAGAACAGTGTTTTGTGTTGGGGAAAAATGTCAATGCTTTAAAGGCTGGTAGGCAAATGTCAGTTTTCTCTGTCTTTCTCTTGCTCTGCTTCTATATATGTATAGGTAGCATCCTAAAAGAAGCCTGCGTATTTGTCAGTACAATCTTTGAACCGCAATCTGGTCTGGTCATGGGGTTGCTTTGCTCTTATTCAAGGATCACACTGGCTGTGATCGAAATTAAAAACCCTACTAAACACAATCGCATGTGCTCCTACAAAGGTTTTGACATCCAAATGAAAGGACCGGATCTCCTCGGGGATAATCTTAATGGCAGCCGAACTAAAGGAGCCTCAAATGAATTCCGCTCCATCCAGCGGAAACCTGGCTCCGCTCGGAGTGCGGACATCTTGGCTCTAGATCCCAAAGCGACGTACAGGTTTCGGGTCATCCCCAATGCTGGTATGACTGAAGGAGAATCCTCTGAGGTCCATAGAATTGGACCAGGTATGATAAATGTATTATATTATGTGGAAGCAATTTATATAAAAGGGTTAAAAACTACTACAGCAAAACCCCTTACTGTCTGTTCTGGTGACACCAGGTGAAGGGCTGAGCGGCCCAGCCATTGCTGGCATTGCAGCCGGAATTCCCTGCAGCCTCCTCTTCCTCCTCCTGCTCATCGGCCTCATCTACCTCTGTGTCTATTGCTACAAGAAGAAACGTAACAATTATCCTTCTTTACCACCAAATCTGTATCTACAATTTTCAAATATGGTGACGTTTCTGACATTCTTTCTGTGCTTTATAGGTCGACAGCCAAAATATCCAGTGTCCAGAGCTGTTGAGAAGGTTAGGATCAGAATTCACCAGCACAATAAATGTGCAGGATTTCATCTTGGCATCAGTGCAGAGACACATTAGCAGCTTAGTTATAGTTCAGAGACAGCAGGACCTCACAGAGTGCAAGCTATATAATAGACCAGTGGTCCTCAAATCCGGGCCTCGGGGTCCAGACTACTGCTGGTTTTCTACGGATCAGGGATTGATTTAATAAGAATGCAATAAACGTCCTGGTAGGAAACCAGCAGCACTCTGGACCCCGAGGCCCGGATTTGAGGACCTCTGTAATAGACTATACCAGTGTTTCCCCTACATGTTTTCCAACTGTGGTGGAAGGTGGTGCAAAGCCATATCATGTTAGAAAAAAGTAAATTATTTTTGCTTGGAGGATAATTATCGCGGTGGGCTGCCATGGTAGAATACATAGAGGGGAAAACACTGGCGAAGGAAACTTCAGCATTAGAAGTAAGCAAATAAATTCTGTCCATGCGCAGTCGGTTGCTTGAGCTTCATTCTCTTCACCCACAGGCAGTGGCAACACACCCAGATATAACTCCTCATAACTTGTTGACGGCAGGGCTGAAGTCTCCCCCTGATTACAACAGATCACAGCAGGTACCCCGGCTCATAAAAATACCTAAGTGGAAGACGTCTTGGTTTGTCGCTATGCAGCAAATGAACTACCTTGTGATTCCTGCTGTCATCTTCCAGGCTCCATCGGAGAGGTCGGTGGCTCTCCCCACATTCGTGCCTCCTCCGCCGGTGAGATTCGCCACGACTGTGTGATGGAGAAAACCTGTGTTGTGTATGTTAATGTTTTGCATGGAGTGCTTTATTTTTTTAATGTGTTGTATTTTAACGTATCAAATTTTATGTTTTTATCGTTGTCATTTAAACTAAAATGGTCAGTGGCATACACTACTGAGGGTGATAAATATTTGCTCCACCATCCTATGTAATAATAATCAGCAACCTTTTTAAATTTGTGCCATTTTTGTACCATATTTATTTGCAATAAATAAAGTAAATTTTGTATGCATTACTTTATTTAGTCCAGTTGCTCAGTCGGTTTCCTGTTTTTGTGGGTACAGCAATGCTTGTATCTCTGGGGTTGCAGGATGTCCTGTGGTAACCATTTCTTGATATTAGGTTTATAATAAATTCCTAACTTCCTATTCACATAAGTATCATTTCAGTAAAGAGGCAGACATTTGATCTAGTTTCACAAGTTCGTGTCAGTTCATTTGAACCACAAACGTAACCATGTTCTGCTTTCATATCCACACTCCAGAATAACACTGTGAAAAATATCCCTGGCACTTTAAGATCAATTTCTACCTAATGTTATTTAAATGGTTCTGTCAATATTTTATTCCTGATTTCATTTTCTATAATTTTGTTTTGAGGTAAGATGTGCTTAGAAGCAGTTAGTTTTACCTGCTGTGTAAGCATTTTTATATGTTCAAATAGATGACAAACAGATTGCACCCAATATCATGTTCTGTATATTTGAACTAGCCAAATGGTTGGGACATACTGATAGTGATGAAAAATGCTGTTTTGTTCATATCACTTGGCCTTGAGTATGACTTCTACTTCCTTTTATTCGGTGGTCTATTGTTGAGGTAATCTCTCTTTGTTGCTCTCGTGCTGTGATTGATCATGTCTACATGGCTGAAGCTGTTTTTAGGTTTTTGATGTGCGTAATTGGTTTGGCGTTCTTTTTGGAAGTACTTTCACCTAACATACATGGTTTATGTTGCCAATACCTCTTATACTTGAGCTGTGAGTCCAAACCAGTGTTACCCTAATATTGTCAACGTCCACAAGTTTGTTGTGGAAATACCCACAAAAAGTTGTCAAATGTGTGTCTGTCTCTGGCCGTTTTCACCCTGATGAAAATGACCATGAGGATGAAAATAGGTTTTAGATCTGTGCAGTAGATGGTGCTATTGTGGGTTGACTAATGGCTGAAACCTTGAACAGCTTCAGTTGTTAGGACTATGGAGGATGGGATTATTAGTGCTTTGCTGCTCTGTTTCTCTCTCTCTCTCGCTCTCTCTCTCACCTGTCTCTCTTGAATTTGTTCTCCTTTTCTTCCTCATTATAATTATCTATTATTAGGATTTTTAAATTGCTTTCCTGCATTGGGCAGGTCGCCCACTGTGAAAGACAACCTTATCAATGTGTGGATAAAGATATGTTAAATACAGAAATTTAGCGGCTAGTTTTAGGAAGGAAACCCACAGTGTCTGGCTTCTGTGATCAACACCAAAATGAGGAAGAACTCATGCTAAGAAAGTAAAGTGTGATATTGCAGGGGAACAACATTGACCTGCAAGATAATTTAGCACAGATGTCTAGTTGGTCCTCTGCTGGACAGCTCTGTGGACAAGATGGTGGTTCAGCATGGTACAGATGTGTCCCTAGCATGTGCCAGTGATGCTAATCGCCCTGCCAGTGTTTTAACACAGCTGAGCCAACCATTTTGCCTGAGTCCAGCTGCTCCAACCACATCGGTCACATGGTTTGCAGGTGTGTTGTCAAGGCTCGTCCTTTGGCAGCAGTGTATTGGAAGGTAGATGGACAACACCGAGTCTGCACCTCTGCCTCAACCGTCTCTCCCCTGCATCACATAGTAGAGGAGACCTGGTCCACTGCCGGTGCCACTGAGAACATGTCCGTAACCTCCGTGGTCAACAGCACCCATGGTCCGTATGAAGTACTACTAGTGAAATATAGCAAAACCCTGTCTTTTGTCTCTCCTCCTTAAATGCGATCACTCACAATGTGTTGTTAATGCATAATAGTCATACATCCTGTTGAGTGATGCTTTCCCTCGCCCTTGACTATGCCATATTCCAGGGTGAAGGGACTTGTTCTCAGCTTTGTTAGCAAGAAAGACAAGTTTGAAAAAAAGTTTGAAAGGAAACCAATGTTCAGAATAAAGAATACATTCTTAATATGAGATGTGAGTAACTGTAATCTGAAATTATCTCAATTTACCCCGAACGAAGCAAAGGGGTTGAGTACTTGTATCCTTGCAAACTTGTATCCTTCCACATAAATCTAAACAATTTTGTTTTCACTTTGATAGAATAGAGTGCCTTGCATAGAACTCAAACGACAAATCCCAAATAAATGTGCTTGAAACTTAATAGCGCAGCAAAAAGTCAAGGGGTTTGGATACTTTTGCAAGGCACTGTATCTGCAGGGGGTTGATAAGGTTACTGACCAATACCAGTGACTGGCTGTAGGAGGAGATAAGCTCTACTGATGTTGCAATTTCTACTGGTCGCGCTTTATTATTTACACAACATCACGTAATATTCATCTCTCTCTCTCTCTCTCTCTCTCTCTCTCTCTCTCTCTCTCTCTCTCTCTCTCTCTCTCTCTCTCTCTCTCTCTCTCTCTCTCTCTCTCTCTCTCTCTCTCTTCTCTCTCTCTCAGATGCGCCATTTATCTTGCCACACTCACGGTCTGTGGTAAATGAGGTTATCAGGTGTGAGTGTGTGGTGGATTCATATCCAGTGGCCAGCATCGTTTGGACACTACTGAACCATAATCAGACATTCAATATCACCTCTCAGCTAAACTGGAGGATCTCGTCATCAATTCTCATTGGGCCAAAGAGCAAAAACACAAGTGATGTCCTCTGCAATACAACCAATGAGCATGGAAGGAGGAGGAGCATGGGAGGAGTTGGATTTGCCCTGGTGCTAATACTTGGTTTCATCTTATTTTTATTTTGGAAATTAGTACACTAGCAAAGACAAGTCTGAGCAGTAGTAGAGTATTGGTTTCAGTTATGTGAAGTTCAAACACAATGCCCCTACTATTTCCAGTTGTAATTGAAAACGTAGTTACACACCGATGCAGTTTGTACACACAGATAATGGAATCACTTCCTGTGTTTTCAGGTGTCCCAGAGGGCAGAGGTCACTGGATATGACACTCCAGGCCAGTATGACCCGCAAACACCTGGGATGTCATCATCAGCATTTGTGTCACTAGCGTCTGTGGCTTGACAACGCCTGCAAGCTATTTAAACATGTTGATGTCCACTGACTTGCTGTGTTAATACTGATATTGTAGATAGGTGTCACAGTTTTTAACAATGTTTTACTGTGAAACTGTCGAATGCATTGACACCACGATGTCATGACTAATTTAGGGTGAACATGTGGTGTGTTAGACAGACTTTATTAAGCAGCCATTTGGTCATGTGTCTGTTCTAAGCGTGTATCTGTCCCCATGACCACACCCAGCCACACTGAAAGAAAGTGTGCACTTCAGCATGTTGTATTGACCGCAGCAGTACTGCAAGCCTTTGCACATCCACAGTTCCAGAATGCCTAATACAACAACAGACAAGGACTGTGGTACACCGGCCTCGTATCTGTGAGCCCCCCATCCCCCTACACTACGCCCCCCCCCCCCACACACACACACACACACACCCCCTCCCCAAAATATTCCCAACTAGTTCAGTGTGAAAGGGTCACGTGCCTTTTTGCCCACCAGCTCAAGTGCATTTGTTCCGTGCTGATTGTTTTGAAGGATTTTGCCTCCATCAACAGAAAAGTGGAGGGGATAACATTTTGGAATTCAGCCTAGGGGGTCCTCTTCGACGTTTTGCTCATTCCAGGCTTACACTCTTTCTCTCTCACTCTTTCCCCGAGGAAAGGTTCGTACTCAAGAGGGTTTATTTATCCTGAAGAATTCAGGTAAGATGTAGCCTGACCTTGTGCTGATAGCTAATGCTACCGTATGCCCATTAATTGATTTGGGAGAAAAAATACTAACATAGAAAGCATATCACTGTGAGTTAACCAATGGCTATGTGTCATACAGAGGGCCTTCACCATGTGACATGGGCCAGGCTTCAGGATTTAAGCTCAAATTACTTAAATGTAATATGCTGTATTCTTATATGTTTCAAACAAGATAGTTCAATTTGAATATGCTTTCTTTGATGCTTTTTCAAAATAACATTTTGCACATTTTATACAAGCTTCATTTTAAGGATTCTTTGAGGTTCCTTTTATATTGTATTTCACATATACAGATAAACCTGTGTCATTCATCGCCACTATCAAAGAGTGTAATGCTGGTTGATGTATGATGCATCTGAAAGCTAAGAGCAAAATGGCCACAGGATCTTTTAAATCCTGATTGGTTTGACCACTTCCCATCTTCTAGTTGTTTTGATCCTTAAAAGGGAGATTATGGCTAAGTACAGTTTGTACTAGCCACAGAGAAGAACAATGCTTAATCTGGTTTTGACATAAAACTAAATTATTGACAGGAATTGGGATAATTCAGTGTTCCTGTCTTATTGTTATTATCATTTGTACACAGAAAAGTGCTAAAACACAATGAAGAAAAAAAAAAAGATTAGTCTCACTTTATGACTTTGAATCGATTGAACCTCACATGCAACATCTGTTTACTTCAAATGTGCATATGCTGGTGTTTACGTTACTATCATCATCCTTTCAAAACTGTGTTCAACATAGCTGGATCCTAGGCTGCATGAGTATCATATCAGCTAGCAGCATTTGCCTCCGTGTCATGGTGTGGTTTGACTGCTTCCTCAGAATAGCATCCATTGGTTTGTTTTATGATATCTCTACTGTGCTGTGGTTTTACTGGGAGTTTTTTTCACAGCTTGTTCTCAATCAGTGATAAGTGTAACATGACACATTTAAACAGAAATAGGTGTTGCTATGTGCTGTTTGTGATGTACTCAGTGTAAATTTAGTCAGTGTGACTACTCTGTCTGGGCCAACAGCTCTCAAGAAAAGCAATCTACTATCTGCACTGTTGTTCGAGCTCCCTGCGTAGTCGGGGCCGTGTATTTCATGAAGCGTTATCGTCAGCTTTTTCATTTTCTATGGCGAATAACAGAGTTCATAGCACATTTATGACTCTTTGCCCAGCTGACAAATCTTCTGTGGCAACGATATGGGAGGGAGTAATTTGAAAGTCTTTGAGGAAATAGAGTGGCATACATTTGGGAAAATCATATTTGACCCTGTTGGTTGGAGGTGGCCTAATGGTCAGAGCTAGTAGTTTTAGATTTGAGTCTAGACAGGGAATGTGAATGAGTCTCTCTTCCCTTCCTCAATAATTTCAATCAAGGCACCCTTGAAGAAGGCACTTATAGTATAACACCCAATTCTACCAGAGGAGTTGGTTGTATTGGGCAGATGTGAAAATGTGTCTGTACAATTGCTGCTGCACCTGCTACTACTCCTTCAGGTCGCTCCTGTATATACAAATGTCTTCTTAACCAATTTGTCCTACTAAACAAGCATTTACATTCAAAACTAAGAAACCCTGCTGTTGAAAACTGCTATTAACTGCATCCCTCCTACTTGTGCCACTGACTCCCACCTCCTCTCCTTCTTGCACCGTGCAGAGTCTTACTGCTGTTGTAGTGTCACTCAGGATGTACAGCTTCATGGGAGGGGGCCTGTTCTGTGCCATCGTGGGGAACATCTTGCTGGTGGTCTCCACAGCCACAGACTACTGGATGCAGTACCGTCTGTCTGGCAGCTTTGCTCACCAGGGCCTGTGGAGGTACTGCATGTCTGGCAAGTGCTACATGCAGACCGACAGCATCGGTGAGTGGGAAACATTCTGCTGGCACCCCTGAAAACTCCTGGATCTCCCTGAAGCACAGCAATGCTCACCAATGGCCAGGTCTACTAGGACGATTGAATGAATGCACATCTGGATGGAGTAACAATAGTCGATGATGATAATGGTTGTGGATTACGCACACTAATTGGCCATAGTGTTGTAGTTGTGTGGTCCTTTTTGAACCAAATCAGAATCCCTTCATCCTCCAAGTGCAATAAATGTACAGGAATTTCTATTAGTGACATTGGTGCAGGGACACATTGACAACGTGCACAGGAACAGAAGTGCATGCTGGTACAGGAACAACAGAACCTCGAATCCAGTGGAGGATATACAATGGACAGTAGACTATGCATATCACTCTACATATACACATTCACCATTTTAGCATTATCTCCCTTCAAGCAGATGATAAATTATGATTGCTGCTCTACAGAGGGATGGTGACAGTCCAGCAGTTGTACTGAGTAGATGCATGTAATAAGTTCTGATAGTGGAGGTTTAAGTAGAAATATCAGAAGATGGATTCATTTCAACTGGCTTTACAAGTGCATTTTAGAATGAAACCCTATATATGCCATATACATATATATATCCTTCTTGTTTTCTGTTTTCTTTCTTCTCAGCCTACTGGAATGCCACTCGCGCTTTCATGATCCTCTCTGCCATGTCATGCTTTGCTGGCATCATTGCAGGGATCCTCTCCTTTGCCCACTTCTCTGCCTTTGAGAGGTTCAACCGCTCCTTTGCTGCTGGGATCATGTTCTTTGTCTCAAGTGAGTCACACCAGAAAACAAAAACCACACAGCACCAGACACTGTAAGCAAATACATATAGGCTATATATTTTTTAAATTTTGATCTCTACATGTCTGGGATGATACATAATGACAATATTTACAATATTCCCATATTATGTAAATCCAAGACAAATTCAGCCAGGCATAGAAACTCTTTGGTATCTGTATTTGCACAGGGTAATAAAAAACTGAACCCACTTTCAATGATGCATCTCCTGTCATTCTCTGTCAGCCCTCTTTGTTCTGCTTGCGATGGCCATTTACACCGGGGTGACAGTGAACTTTTTGGGCAAGCGCTTTGGTGACTGGCGCTTCTCTTGGTCCTACATACTAGGCTGGGTGGCCCTGCTCATGACCTTCTTTGCAGGTAAGTCAGAGGTCAAGAGCTACTGTAGAATTGTTTACCCATGGGATCAGTGTATTCTCCTATCCCAAGCTACAAATCTGCTTTCAGTTCTTTGAGTTAAATAATATATAATAGTGAGACATTTATTGTAAAGTGAGCTAGAGTGGTGCAAAAATATTTTTAAAATATTTTAAAAACTTTAAACATTTTCTTACATGAATTGAGTTGATATAGTCTGTTATGAGTTGGGACAGTTTCATCAGCTTTGCACTCATGAAAAACACATTTTCACACAAAATCACATCAAATACAAATTATGTTTGCTGGAAAACGTTTGATCCCTTAAAAATAACATTTTTGTTGAATGGCTTATCATTGCCCTTCATCAGATGAGGGGTGCTGTACTCGATCTGTCTGTGGTGGAAAAGCCCTTTGTGCTATGCTGTTCTATCGTTTTGCTTTGCAGGTATATTCTACATGTGTGCCTACAGAATGCATGAGTGCAGAAGAGTGGCCGGCCCACGTTAAAGAAACAACAAAAGAATATGTCAAGGGTGCAGACCGGAGTGCGTTTGCTCCAGCAAGTCCAAAGCAATGGCGGAAATCACATCCCCAGCAAGATATCAATTCCCACGCAAACATGAACTAACAAATGCATAAAACAGATGTAAAATTGCTAACTAATAAAAACTTTGAATTTTGCCTCTGCACCTTGCTTGTCTTGTGACATTGTCATACATGGCTCTCATACTGTAGGTGAAACATGATATGGCCACTGCACTGGGGTATAGTATAGCATAGTATGCGTAGATCCCTTGACAAGAAATATGTTATTAGGCAGTAGCTATCACAACCTAGAATTGAGAAGGCATTATAATCTGAAAATGTACAGCAAACTGTACAGTTTTACATCATTTTAGATTTAATGTTCACAATACACAATGAAAACACATTGAATCTTTGGATATGCATATAGCGAAAGCTACAATTCACTTATCCACTTCCTGGAAATTATTTTCCTCTTGATCTGTGCTTGTGGCTTGCCTCTGTAATGTCGGCATGAGCAGTCCAAGCACCTTGAAAATAGACGTCTTGCTAGTGATGCGGAAGGTGGAAGAGGAGAAGTAGAAAATGATGGGGTCAAGACAGCTGTTGAAGGTGCTAAGCAGCAGGCTGTAGTACCTCCATGGTGGACTAGCACCCTGGAAGTAGCCCAGCAAGTGAGAGGTGTTGAAGGGCAGCACGCAGAGCAGGAACACTGCTAGAGTTCCCAAGGCCATGCCAATTGCCTTCCGCTTCTGCTTCGGAGATATCCTGGGGCGGGTGTAGAGTATCGAGATGCAGCGCAAGTAGCAGAAAACACAAACTAGAAGTGGTATAATACAGAGGACAATGAAAAACTCCAACCGCACTGGAAGGAGGATCGCCAACTGCTCTTGTGTGAAGTCCTCATAGCACATAGTGGAGTTTCGGCTGGATATGGCTGGGAGGTGTTGGGTGATGAAAACAATGCTGCAATGTGCTGCAGAGATTAGCCAGATGACAGCACTGGTCACTATAGCATATACAGGCTTGTGCAGCTGATGGTAGGTGATAGGGAAAGCGACCCCAATATAGCGCACCACACTAACTGCCATCAGTAGCAGGGAGCTGGTGTAGATGGTGGAGAAGAAGATGAAGGAGGTGATGGAACACAGGAAGTCCGGCAGGTCCCACTTCATGTCAGACGCAGCCTCATGCATCTTCAGAGGAAGAATGAACAAGAAAAGCAGGTCGGAGACGGTCAGATTGAGTAGCAGGATGTCTGTTGGAGTCGGCTTGGTATGGATCTTGATACTGAAGGCATAGAGAGCCAGGATGTTGGCAGGTAGGCCTATCAGGAAGGCAATAATGTAGACTGAGAGAATTACCTCACTCCTCACCATTGTGTCCATCATGGCCCTAAGCTAAAGGAAGCAAACAATAAACAATGAGAATGACACACAGCAACACTGTTGTATGGTAGTATGTTTGGAGTTCAACATTTTTATAATTTCAAGCATGCCCTGTTTTGAGAGGTTTCATCTTTGATTGAATATTTACATTACAGTCATTTTCAGCAGACGCTTTTATCCAAAGCAACTTACAAAGGTACTATGTGGGGATTGAACCCACGACCCTGAGACTGAGAGTGTCACGCTCTACCCATAATATCTCACATATTTCACATATTTCAATGATCCTTCCTCAGAGACAGTTGGTAGCTACATAGCTATATTTTGAACTTGATTCAGGAAGTCTCAGAGATTATTTCCTGTTTTTGATTATATCCGTATGGTTCTTTGACCTGAGAATAGTCATCCCAGGTGAAATCAATATGTAGGATTTGAAAATCGCAATACAAACTTTAGCTGTCACTAATACTAAATCAGCAGGAGTCACAGGTGCAAATGATGTTTCAACATGCATGACCAATCATCATCATTAAATTAAATTGTCATCAGTGCCTCAGCAAAGATCCAAAAAAAAAAAAAAAAAAAAAAAAAAATCCCACCGGCAGCAAAGTTAAAACCACCTGCTCCCACGAGATTTGCGTTGGCGGGAACCAACGCAAGATGGGAGGAGGTCAGAGGCACACAGTAGTGATGGGAAGACCGACTATTTTAACTAACCTGATTCTTTCGAGCCGTCCGAGAGAAGTGAATTGATTCTGAATTGATTCATTATGATTCACCAATACAAATTGACAGTGAGGTGATAACTAATACTATATAAAGTTTGAACTCACGACCCTCAGCATGAGTCTGATGTTCTACTAACTGAGCTAAACAGGCAATGGAAATACATATACCACAAATGTCACAATCTGGGTCAGAATCTTGTACTATGCTCATACAAAGATTCCACTCCCTTTGCTGGTTATTTCAGGGGTGCAAATATTTCATGTTTCCTGTTTCATGTTTAGTGCTCCCATTGGGCCATCCCCCCTGTTAAAAATGAACAAATCACCTACTGCCTGTAACTAACATTCATTTACTATCAGCAATGGTTAAATTGTTTATTTTTTTAATATTCATGACTATGACCAGAGAACAAAACCAGAAAATACAAAAAATTACAATCTAAGGCATGAAAAAGAAAAACAAACAAACATAAGAATTATCCAGCTGTAGAATTTCAACAGTGAAATGTTTGCATGTTTAATATGTGTAAGGTAAACATATATTTACTTACCTGGCAGCAGAATTTAAAAAATATTAAGGTGTGATAGAAATCAACTAAAGCTCCACGTTGTTTGTCTTGTTGTGCCTTTGATCAAACATGTCTCACTGCCCTTTCAGCTTGTGAGCTTTTCGTTTTTTGTGCTCCACTGTCATGCTTTCTATCCATTTCTCCTACAACACACTAATGAGAGAGAGAGAGGAGTGAGACGAGACGACACTCACACACAAAAGTGTGTGAGTTTCACACTCACACACTTGTGTGTGAGTGTGAAAACCACCAAAACTTGCTAAACCATTAGTCTATCCACTCATGACATATATACGTATGGGCCAATCAGGGCACACACAGGTTAGCTATATAAAATTTAAAAAAACAACCACTAACCAGTAGGCCTAAAATCAAATAAAATGTAAAATTGCTGGCCAATCAGAGGCCCCCTGATCACTCTAGGCTCCAGCCTATGTCAGCCTGTGCATTAATCCACGCCTGGATACACTGCAACAAAGTCAAATTCAGTTTGAGACACTGGTCCACTCTTTTTATACTGAGCAGATGCCATTTGGTTAACAAAAATGCAAAACTACAGCTCACGTTGCCTCAGATATGGCTCATGTTCATCATGAATCAAGGACGTCCTACACCTGGCCAATTGCTTATTTAATTATTTTTCTGCTTTTATTTTTCATTCTATTTTGTGCTCATATTCTATTCTTTTTTCCCCTGCTGTTGCTGCAATTTCCTCACAGGAAGGAGCCAGTTTAATGAGGACAGGATAGGCATTATGTGGTGAATTTCCTAGTTTTGGGATTCTTTCCTAGTTTTAGGATTCTGGAAGCAGCATTCTGAACCAGTTGGAGATTTTTAGTGCGCCCAGTAGGTAAGCCTGAAAAGAGGACATTGCAATAATCAATTCTCGATGATACAAGGCATGTACTAAAATTTCTGAGTCTGCCTTTGTTAGTATGGGTCCAATCTTGGCAATATTGCAAGATGATAAAACGCTGTTTTATTAGTCTCTTTAATATGCAACTCGAATGAGAGGGTAGGGTCAATTTAACCCCAAGGTTTTTAACGTATGGGCTCTGGGAGATTACACAACTATCAAAATTAAGAGTACTATTCTCAAACAGATGCCTATGTCTAGCTGGTCTTACAATCAGCACCTCAGTTTTGTTGGCATTAAGAAGTAGGAAGTTTAGCGACATCCAACATTTGACCTCCGATAGGCAGGCCTCTAATTTTTGGAATTGGGTGTGATCGGTTGGTTTAACAGGTATGTAAATTTGAGTGTCATCAGCGTAACAGTGTAAGTTAATGCCGGATTTGTGAATGATGTCACAGAGTGGTAACATATATATTGAGAATAGTAGTGGGCCTAGGACAGAGCCTTGTGGCACACCAAAGTCCACATTGCAACAGGTCATATGGTTGTAAAGGACGAGGAGATCGTTGATCGTTGATCGTTGTGAGTACAGTTTCCGTGGAGTGGAAAGATCTAAAGCCAGATTTAAAGGGATCAAATAGGTTTTTTTTTGACAAGAAATCTGTAAATTGGCTGGCTACATTTTGTTCAAGTATTTTGGAGTGGAAGGGCAGATTTGAGATTGGTCTGCAGTTCTGAAGTACTTCACGACCAAGGTTTGTTTTTTTCAATAATGGCTTGATTACGGCTGTTTTAAAGGCGGAGGGCACAGTGCCAGTGGAGAGCGACCAATCATTAAGAGAATTGAGGGTCCTAGGATAGTGAAAAGGTCTTTGAGTAATTTAGCAGGCAGAGGGTCAAGCATGCAGGTTGTGGGTTTAGATGCCAGAACTAACTTGGTGAGAGTGTCTAAGGAAACTAAAGCAAACTGTGAGAAAAGACAGTCAGTCCAGGAAACACCAAGTGAACTTTTCAGGGGTGAGTCAGTACTGGTGATCTCATCTCTAATTAGCATGATTTTCTGAGTAAAGAAGGACATGAAGTCATTAGCAGAAAACAGAGCTAGCAGAGGAGAAGGCATTACTTGTTAGTTTAGCGACAGTGTGAAATAGAAACTTCGGGTTGTTTTTATTTGGCCATAATGTTGTAGTTGCGTGGTCCTTTTTGAACCAAATCAGAATCCCTTCATCCTCCAAGTGCAATAAATGTACAGGAATTTCTATTAGTGACATTGGTGCAGGGACACATCGACAACCGGCACAGGAACAGAAGTGCATGCTGGTACAGGAACAACAGGACTTCGAATCCAGTGGAGGATATACAATGGACAGTCGCCTATACATATCATTCTACATATACACATTGTGGCACCCTGGGGGAAAAGTCAGGTGCTACAAGCCCAATCTGAGGACACACTCATGGCACAGATCAGATACTGGAGTCAAGATTAAAGGATAAATTATACTTTACTGGGGATTTGCACCATAATACAACTGAAACTTGTCTTCTTTACTCAGACTTGGGTGGGGGCTCTCCAGCAGCCTCCCTGGCTGATCTCCGGGTCCTGTCTCCTTTCCTCTCCCTCTCGTGGACTACAGATTCCCCTTTTTATGTCGGTCACACAATCAGCTCCCGCCTGGCTGATTGTGACGCGGTTCAGCTGGGACAAGATGGCTGTGGCATGCTGGGGAATGTAGTCCCTTCCCCGCAGTTTTCCAATGGCAGATGCCTCTGTCTGCCACATATCCCCCCCATCCAGCTCAGAGCTGTAGGGAGATCTGAGCTGCCCTGCAGTGATGAAGGACATCTGGTTCATCATCACTGCCACATCTCGGGTGCCTGGACCACCGGGATCAAAAGGCCGTGCCTGGGAACCAAGCAGTTTAGACAGGTTAGAGTGGCTCTGGATTCTCTCACCTCTGGTTGTCCAGGTCGGCACTCCACCCTCTGTAGCTGCACACTCCGGAGGGTCTGGTTCAGCTTCGACCACTTCCGCCTCAGTCTCTGGTTCGGCTGCATCCTCCGGCTCAGGGTGGGCTGAAACCTCAGGCGTTGGCTCAGGCTGGGCTGGCTCTGGGTTTTCCACTGCTGCTGGCTTTGGGGTGGCTGCTGGTTCTGCTGTTGGGGCTTCTGTCGACGCCAGCTCTGCTGCTGACCCCAGGGCTGCCACCGGCACCACTGCTCCTGGCGCTGCCGCCGCCGGCTCCGCCGTCGCCACTGGCTCTGTTGGCTCGTGGGCTGGCTCCGCCGTTGGCTCCATTGGCTCTGGGGCGGCCACTGGTTCGACCACCACTGCTCTGGCTCTGGGGATGGGGACACCACTGCTGGCTCCGCTGGCTCAGGGGCTGCCACTGCTACTGCCGCTGGCTTTGCCGGCTCTGGGGATGGGGCCACCACTGCTGGCTCCGCTGGCTCGGGTGCTGCCGCTAGCACCGTTGGCTCAGGGGCAGCCACTGCCACCACCACGGTCACTGGCTCCGCTGGCTCTGCTGCTGCTGCTAGCACCGTTGGCTCAGGGGCAGCCACTGCCACCACGACGGTCACTGGCTCCGCTGGCCCTGCTGCTGCTGGCTCTGGGGAGGGGCCTCCTTGGGCTGACGCCTCGGGCTCTGGTCCTGCTGCTGCCGGCCCGTCGGGCTCTGTCACCGCTGGCTCTGGCTCTGCTACTTTCGCCTCCTCGGACTCTGCTACCATTGGGCTCTGGCTCTGGCTCTGCCACCACCGGCTCCTCTGGCTCTGCCACCACCGGCTCCTCAGGCTCTGCTACCGCCGGCTCCTCAGGCTCTGCTACCGCCGGCTCCTCAGGCTCTGCTACCGGTGCTGGCTCCTCGGGCTCTGCCACCTCCGGCTCCTCGGGCTCTGCTACTGGTGCTGGCTCCTCAGGCTCTGCTACCGCCGGCTCCTCGGGCTCTGCTACCGCCGGCTCCTCGGGCTCTGGCTCTGCTGCTGGCTCGGGAGGCGCTCCGCTGGAACAACGCAGCAATCGCTTCCTGCAGGCAGGTCTGGCTCTCAAGCACAGTGGCGAGGGCTTCCTCCATGCTGAGTCTTGCTGGTGCTGCCATGGGTGCTGCCGCTCGTGCTCCCGCTGGCCCTGGGGATCGTGGAAGAAGCAGTGTGTAAGAGCGTAGCCCCACCTATCACAGTGGCCACATGCGGTCGGTGCCTCCGGACAGGAAGGCCACCGATGGTCAGGGTCCCCACAGTACTCACAAAAGGTCTCGTGTGGGTCATTGTCGCACTGGCATGGCTCTGCCGGTGCAAGGAGGAATCTCCCTATCCCCCTCAGGATAAAGAACTGTACTCTCATAAATCTCTCCTTCTCGGACCCCACTGCATGCACTGCCATCCATTTCCACCACTTCGGGTGGGTCTTCTCAAGGGCCCCTTCGAGCTGGGGAGTGGCCAGGATGTTGTCTCCATCGTGGTACCTGAACCACTCCCAAAGTCCCTGGCACACTCATCACAGAGTGTTCTCTGCGTGCTGATCCGAGTGCCCGCATTCTCCACCATATGTGGCACCCTGGGGGAAAAGTCAGGTGCTACAAGCCCAATCTGAGGGCACACTCATGGCACAGATCAGATACTGGAGTCAAGATTAAAGGATAAATTATACTTTACTGGGGATTTGCACCATAATACAACTGAAACTTGTCTTCTTTACTCAGACTTGGGCGGGGGATCTCCAGCAGCCTCCCTGGCTGATCTCCGGGTCCTGTCTCCTTTCCTCTCCCTCTCATGGACTACAGATTCCCCTTTTTATGTCTGTCACACAATCAGCCAGGCGGGAGCTGTTCAACTGGGGCAAGATGGCCGCCTGGCTGTGGCATGCTGGGGAATGTAGTCCCTTCCCCACAGTTTTCCAATGGCAGATGCCTCTGTCTGCCACAACATTCACCATTTTAGCATTATCTCCCTTCATGCAGCATGACATAAATTATGATTGCTGCTCCACAGAGGGATGGTGACAGTCCTATACTGAGTAGATGCATGTAATAAGTTCTGATAGTGGAAGTTTCAGTAGAAATATCAGAAGATGGATTCATTTCAACTGGCTTTACAAGTGGCCCATTGCATTTTAGAATGAAACCCTATATATCATTAAGTGTGTATTTAACTTCTGGAGGGATTCTGAACTACTTGACTCATCTAGAATAGGCTGAGTATATTTTTCTTGTTTACCAGGTTGCTATTAGCTGTACTTTGATTGCTTCAGTATTAGTGCTTTAATCAATAGTCTATTGTTAGCTGCTAGTTGGTCAGTATCTGTTTGTGTCATAGCCCCTATTGAAGGTAGTTTCGCCCAAGCTAGGCCAATTGCCTTGTTAATTGTCTGGGAGGGGCCTGCACTCCTGGCACACAATTAGCAATCAGTGGAAGCAGTCTTAAACCACTGCTGCTCTGAAAGCGTCAGGCAAATGAAGGCTAGGTGAACAAAGGCAACAGGCGACTTTTTCAAGCCCGACTTCTTCAAGAACGGCCTTCAAAGATTGGGTGCTTCTTCTCTTCATAAACAGTATCATTGTATTGTGAACTACCATGTGTTTGCTTCCTATTCCTGTCCACTCCTCTTTCCGGTGGTTGCACAGACGCCGCGACCCCACTAATCTCATCTATCCTACTCTCTCAACTCACGTTGAGCAAGTGGTAGCAGGGGGGTTTTGGAACTGCCAGTCGGCTGTGACGAAAGCTGAGTTCAGCTCAGGCTACGCATCCTTGCTCTCCCTCAACTTTCTTGCTCTAACTGAGACTTGTATCACCCCAGAAAACACTGCCACACCCGCGGCTTTGTACTCTTTCTCTCACACTCCCAGAGCTGCGAGGCGAGTTGGTGGTACTGGCCTGCTAATTTCCAGCAAATGGAAATACTCTTTTTTTTTTTTTCTCTTTCACAATTCTCTCCTTCCTCCTTTGAATTTCATGCTGTCACTGTTTCTCATCCAGTCAAGCTCACCATCGCGGTTGTTTAACGCCCACCAGGCCCTTCTGGTGAGTTCTTTCTTGACACACTAGTCTCCCACTTACCTGACGATGGCTCTGGACTCATCCTTCTCGGTGACTTCAACATCCAGACTGAGAAGCTTGACCCTCTTCTTTCGTTCCTCGCCTCCTTCGACCTAGCCCTCTCCCCATCTCCTCCTACCCACAAGGCTGGCAACCAACTGTACCTAATCTTCACAAGACACTGTTCTACTGCCAACCTCTCTGTCACTCCTCTTCATCTCTCTGACCACTACTTCATGTCCTACTCTCTCTCTCTCTCTCCTCTCCCCCCTCACATCCTCCCCCTACCCACATGGTTTCTTCTCGTCGCAAACTCCGCTCGCTCTCCCCCACTGATCTTTCCTCTTCTGTTCTCTCTGCTCTCCCTGCCCCTGAATCTTTTTCTCTTCTATCCCCTGATACTGCCACTGATCTTCTTCTCTCTACTCTGTCCTCTTCTTTGGACAATCTCTGTCCCCTCACCTCCAGGCCTGCACGCCCAACTCCACCTGCCCCTTGGTTGTCGGACTCAGTGCGTACTGAGAGACGGAGCCTGAGAGGGGCTGAGCGCAAATGGAGAAATGGCAAACTCCCGGAGGACCTGCTTACCTTCCAATCTCCTTTCCACTTTTTTCTCCTCTCTATCTGCTGCTAAAGCTGCTTTCTTCTGCACTAAAATTAAAACTGCTGCTTCCAACCCTAAAAAACTCTCTCTTCCCTCCTCCAACCCCCACCCCCTCCTCCCACTTACGCCCTGACGATTTTGCCAACTTCTTTGACAAGAAGGTTAACGATATCTGATCCTCCTTCCCTCACCCCCCGGCTGGTGCCCTGCACACCAACTGCACCTGTCTGCCTTCCACCCCTCCCTCTCTACCACCCTCTCCACCTTTTCCCTCCCCACCTCCCTCCCTATCCCTTTTTTCTCCCCTCTCCCCAAATGAGGTCCTTCACCTTGCCGCCCCACCACATGCTCCCTTGACCCGGTCCTATCCCCTCTCCTTCAGTCTACTGCACCTGAACTCCTTCCCTTCCTGACCCACTTCATCAACACGTCTCTGATGTCTGGATGCTTTCCCTCTGCTTTCAAGACTGCCAGAGTCACCCCCCTTCTGAAGAAACCAACACTTGACCCCTCTGAGGTCAAGAACTACAGACCAGTTTCCCTTCTACCCTTCCTATCAAAAACTCTTGAACGTGCTGTCTTCAGTCAACTGTCCTTGTACCTCCACCAGAAAAACCTCTTGGATCCCCACCAGTCTGGGTTCAAGGTTGGTGACTCAACCGAGGCTGCCCTCCTGGCCAGATCCTTCTCTCCACCCTTGAGGGGATGGGTGTCTCAGGCTCTGCACTCCATGTTTGCATCCTACCTGACGGATCACTCCTACCAGGTGACGCTGAGAGGGTCTGTGTCAGAACCACGCAGGCTCACTACTGGAGTTCCGCAAGGCTCGGTTCTGGGTCCTCTTCTTTTTTTCCCCTCTAGACAACATCTCTTGGTTCTGTTATCCACTCCCGTGACTTTTCCTACCACTGCTATGCAGATGACACCCAGCTGATCCTGTCATTTCCCCCTTCTGACACAAGTGGGGGCACGCATTGCTGCGTGCCTGGCAGACATCTCGGAGTGGATGTCGATGCACCACCTGAAGCTCAACCTGGACAAGACTGAGCTGGTGTTCCTCCCGGGGAAGGGCTGTCCGCACTGAGACCTGGCCATCAACATTGATAATGTTGTGGTGACGTCAACTCGGACTGCGAGTAATCTGGGTGTGACCCTGGACGACCAACTGTTGTTCTCGGCAAACATCGCATCAGTGACACGCTCCTGCAGATTCCTCCTCTACATAAATGGATAAAAGCATCTGCTAAATGACTGTAATGTAATATATGCTATATATATCTATCCTTCTTGTGTTCTGTTTTCTTCTCGGCCTACTGGAATGCCACTCGCACTTTCATGATCCTCTCTGCCATGTCATGCTTTGCTGGCATCATTGCAGGGATCCTCTCCTTTGCCCACTTCTCTGCCTTTGAGAGGTTCAACCGCTCCTTTGCTGCTGGGATCATGTTCTTTGTCTCAAGTGAGTCACACCAGAAAACAAAAACCACACAGCACCAGACACTGTAAGCAAATACATATAGGCTATATATATATTTATTTTGATCTCTACATGTCTGGGATGATACATAATTACAATATATACAATATTTCCATATTATGTAAATCCAAGACAAATTCAGCCAGGCATAGAAACTCTTTGGTATCTGTATTTGCACAAGGTAATAAAAAACTGAACCCACTTTCAATGATGCATCTCCTGTCATTCTCTGTCAGCCCTCTTTGTTCTGCTTGCGATGGCCATTTACACTGGGGTGACAGTGAACCTTTTGGGCAAGCGCTTTGGTGACTGATGCTTCTCTTGGTCAGAGGTCAAGAGCTACTGTAGAATTATTTACCCATGGGATCAGTTCCAAGCTATCCCAAGCCCCTATCCCAAGCTACAAAATCTGCTTTCAGTTCTTTGAGTTAATATAATTATAATAGTAAGACATTTAGAGTAAAGTGAGCTAGACTGGCGCAAAATATTTAAAAGATCTTCATATACTGCGGCACTGTCTATTGTATTCTTAATATCACTGGTACTCACTGCTGTCACATAAAAAATTTGAAATTTCACTTTCTTACATGAACTGGGTTGATATAGTCTGTTATGAGTTGGGACAGTTTCATCAGCTTTGCACTCATGAAAAACACATATTTCATATTTTCAAAATCACATCAAACACACAAATTATGTTCGCTGGAAAACTCAATTTGTTTTTTTGATCCCTTTAAAAATAACATTTTTGTTGAATGGCTTATCATTGCACCATTACCCTTCATCAGATAAGGTGTGCTGTACTTGATCTGCCTGTGTGGAAAAGCCCTTTGTGCTGTGCTGTTCTATCGTTTTGCTTTGCAGGTATATTCTACATGTGTGCCTACAGAATGCATGAGTGCAGAAGAGTGGCCGGCCCACGTTAAAGAAACAACAAAAGAAAAAGTCAAGGGTGCAGACCGGTGGTGGAAAGTATAACATAGTGCTTTTGAGCAGTTGCTTTTGTGTAGATCACTTGACAAGAAATATGTTATTAGGCAGCTATCACAACCTAGAATTGAGAAGGCATTATAAGCTGAAAATGTCAAATAAGTTACAGCAAACTGTACAGTTTTACATCATTTTAGATTTAATGTTCACAATATACAATGAAAACACATTGAATCCTTGGATATGCATATAGTGAAAGCTACAATTCACTTCTCGCCTCCCTGGCTGATCTCCGGGTCCTGTCTCCTTTCCTCTCCCTCTCATGGACTACAGATTCCCCTTTTTATGTCTGTCACACAATCAGCCAGGCGGGAGCTGTTCAGCTGGGGCAAGATGGCCGCCTGGCTGTGGCATGCTGGGGAATGTAGTCCCTTCCCCACAGTTTTCCAATGGCAGATGCCTCTGTCTGCCACAACATTCACCATTTTAGCATTATCTCCCTTCATGCAGCATGACATAAATTATGATTGCTGCTCTACAGAGGGATGGTGACAGTCCTATACTGAGTAGATGCATGTAATAAGTTCTGATAGTGGAAGTTTCAGTAGAAATATCAGAAGATGGATTCATTTCAACTGGCTTTACAAGTGGCCCATTGCATTTTAGAATGAAACCCTATATATCATTAAGTGTGTATTTAACTTCTGGAGGGATTCTGAACTACTTGACTCATCTAGAATAGGCTGAGTATATTTTTCTTGTTTACCAGGTTGCTATTAGCTGTACTTTGATTGCTTCAGTATTAGTGCTTTAATCAATAGTCTATTGTTAGCTGCTAGTTGGTCAGTATCTGTTTGTGTCATAGCCCCTATTGAAGGTAGTTTCGCCCAAGCTAGGCCAATTGCCTTGTTAATTGTCTGGGCGGGGCCTGCACTCCTGGCAGACAATTAGCAATCAGTGGAAGCAGTCTTAAACCACTGCTGCTCTGAAAGCGTCAGGCAAATGAAGGCTAGGTGAACAAAGGCAACAGGTGACTTTTTCAAGCCCGACTTCTTCAAGAACGGCCTTCAAAGATTGGGTGCTTCTTCTCTTCATAAACCGTATCATTGTATTGTGATCTACCATGTGTTTGCTTCCTATTCCTGTCCACTCCTCTTTCCGGTGGTTGCACAGACGCCGCGACCCCACTAATCTCATCTATCCTACTCTCTCAACTCACGTTGAGCAAGTGGTAGCAGGGGGGTTTTGGAACTGCCGGTCGGCTGTGACGAAAGCTGAGTTCAGCTCAGGCTACGCATCCTTGCTCTCCCTCAACTTTCTTGCTCTAACTGAGACTTGTATCACCCCAGAAAACACTGCCACACCCGCGGCTTTGTACTCTTTCTCTCACACTCCCAGAGCTGCGAGGCGAGGTCGGTGGTACTGGCCTGCTAATTTCCAGCAAATGGAAATACTCTTTTTTTTTTTTTTTTTTTTTTTTTCTCTTTCACAATTCTCTCCTTCCTCCTTTGAATTTCATGCTGTGACTGTTTCTCATCCAGTCAAGCTCACCATCGCGGTTGTTTAACGCCCACCAGGCCCTTCTGGTGAGTTCTTTCTTGACACACTAGTCTCCCACTTACCTGACGATGGCTCTGGACTCATCCTTCTCGGTGACTTCAACATCCAGACTGAGAAGCTTGACCCTCTTCTTTCGTTCCTCGCCTCCTTCGACCTAGCCCTCTCCCCATCTCCTCCTACCCACAAGGCTGGCAACCAACTGTACCTAATCTTCACAAGACACTGTTCTACTGCCAACCTCTCCGTCACTCCTCTTCATCTCTCTGACCACTACTTCATGTCCTACTCTCTCTCTCTCTCTCCTCTCCCCCCTCACATCCTCCCCCTACCCACATGGTTTCTTCTCGTCGCAAACTCCGCTCGCTCTCCCCCACTGATCTTTCCTCTTCTGTTCTCTCTGCTCTCCCTGCCCCAGAATCTTTTTCTCTTCTATCCCCTGATACTGCCACTGATCTTCTTCTCTCTACTCTGTCCTCTTCTTTGGACACTCTCTGTCCCCTCACCTCCAGGCCTGCACGCCCAACTCCACCTGCCCCTTGGTTGTCGGACTCAGTGCGTACTGAGAGACGGCGCCTGAGAGGGGCTGAGCGCAAATGGAGAAATGGCAAACTCCCGGAGGACCTTCTTACCTTCCAATCTCTCCTTTCCACCTTTTTCTCCTCTATCTGCTGCTAAAGCTGCTTTCTTCTGCACTAAAATTAAAACTGCTGCTTCCAACCCTAAAAAAACTCTCTCTTCCCTTCTCCAACCCCCACCCCCTCCTCCCACTTACGCCCTGACGATTTTGCCAACTTCTTTGACAAGAAGGTTAACGATATCTGATCCTCCTTCCCTCACCCCCCGGCTGGTGCCCTGCACACCAACTGCACCTGTCTGCCTTCCACCCCTCCCTCTCTACCACCCTCTCCACCTTTTCCCTCCCCACCTCCCTCCCTATCCCTTTTTTCTCCCCTCTCCCCAAATGAGGTCCTTCACCTTGCCGCCCCACCACATGCTCCCTTGACCCGGTCCTATCCCCTCTCCTTCAGTCTACTGCACCTGAACTCCTTCCCTTCCTGACCCACTTCATCAACACGTCTCTGATGTCTGGATGCTTTCCCTCTGCTTTCAAGACTGCCAGAGTCACCCCCCTTCTGAAGAAACCAACACTTGACCCCTCTGAGGTCAAGAACTACAGACCAGTTTCCCTTCTACCCTTCCTATCAAAAACCCTTGAACGTGCTGTCTTCAGTCAACTGTCCTTGTACCTCCACCAGAACAACCTCTTGGATCCCCACCAGTCTGGGTTCAAGGTTGGTGACTCAACCGAGGCTGCCCTCCTGGCCAGATCCTTCTCTCCACCCTTGAGGGGATGGGTGTCTCAGGCTCTGCACTCCATGTTTGCATCCTACCTGACGGATCACTCCTACCAGGTGACGCTGAGAGGGTCTGTGTCAGAACCACGCAGGCTCACTACTGGAGTTCCGCAAGGCTCGGTTCTGGGTCCTCTTCTTTTTTCCCTCTAGACAACATCTCTTGGTTCTGTTATCCACTCCCGTGACTTTTCCTACCACTGCTATGCAGATGACACCCAGCTGATCCTGTCATTTCCCCCTTCTGACACAAGTGGGGGCACGCATTGCTGCGTGCCTGGCAGACATCTCGGAGTGGATGTCGATGCACCACCTGAAGCTCAACCTGGACAAGACTGAGCTGGTGTTCCTCCCGGGGAAGGGCTGTCCGCACTGAGACCTGGCCATCAACATTGATAATGCTGTGGTGACGTCAACTCGGACTGCGAGTAATCTGGGTGTGACCCTGGACGACCAACTGTCGTTCTCGGCAAACATCGCATCAGTGACACGCTCCTGCAGATTCCTCCTCTACATAAATGGATAAAAGCATCTGCTAAATGACTGTAATGTAATATATGCTATATATATCTATCCTTCTTGTGTTCTGTTTTCTTCTCGGCCTACTGGAATGCCACTCGCACTTTCATGATCCTCTCTGCCATGTCATGCTTTGCTGGCATCATTGCAGGGATCCTCTCCTTTGCCCACTTCTCTGCCTTTGAGAGGTTCAACCGCTCCTTTGCTGCTGGGATCATGTTCTTTGTCTCAAGTGAGTCACACCAGAAAACAAAAACCACACAGCACCAGACACTGTAAGCAAATACATATAGGCTATATATATTTTTATTTTGATCTCTACATGTCTGGGATGATACATAATTACAATATATACAATATTTCCATATTATGTAAATCCAAGACAAATTCAGCCAGGCATAGAAACTCTTTGGTATCTGTATTTGCACAAGGTAATAAAAAACTGAACCCACTTTCAATGATGCATCTCCTGTCATTCTCTGTCAGCCCTCTTTGTTCTGCTTGCGATGGCCATTTACACTGGGGTGACAGTGAACCTTTTGGGCAAGCGCTTTGGTGACTGATGCTTCTCTTGGTCAGCGGTCAAGAGCTACTGTAGAATTATTTACCCATGGGATCAGTTCCAAGCTATCCCAAGCCCCTATCCCAAGCTACAAAATCTGCTTTCAGTTCTTTGAGTTAATATAAATATAATAGTAAGACATTTAGAGTAAAGTGAGCTAGACTGGCGCAAAATATTTAAAAGATCTTCATATACTGTGGCACTGTCTATTGTATTCTTAATATCACTGGTACTCACTGCTGTCACATAAAAAATTTGAAATTTCACTTTCTTACATGAACTGGGTTGATATAGTCTGTTATGAGTTGGGACAGTTTCATCAGCTTTGCACTCATGAAAAACACATATTTCATATTTTCAAAATCACATCAAACACACAAATTATGTTCGCTGGAAAACTCAATTTGTTTTTTTGATCCCTTTAAAAATAACATTTTTGTTGAATGGCTTATCATTGCACCATTACCCTTCATCAGATAAGGTGTGCTGTACTTGATCTGCCTGTGTGGAAAAGCCCTTTGTGCTGTGCTGTTCTATCGTTTTGCTTTGCAGGTATATTCTACATGTGTGCCTACAGAATGCATGAGTGCAGAAGAGTGGCCGGCCCACGTTAAAGAAACAACAAAAGAAAAAGTCAAGGGTGCAGACCGGTGGTGGAAAGTATAACATAGTGCTTTTGAGCAGTTGCTTTTGTGTAGATCACTTGACAAGAAATATGTTATTAGGCAGCTATCACAACCTAGAATTGAGAAGGCATTATAAGCTGAAAATGTCAAATAAGTTACAGCAAACTGTACAGTTTTACATCATTTTAGATTTAATGTTCACAATATACAATGAAAACACATTGAATCCTTGGATATGCATATAGTGAAAGCTACAATTCACTTCTCTGCCTCCTGGAAACTATTTTCCTCTTGATCTGTGCTTGTGGCTTGCTTCTGTAATATCGGCATGTGCAGTCCAAACACCTTGAAAATAGACTTCTTGCTAGTGATGCTGAAGGTGGAAGAAGAGAAGTAGAAAATGATGGGGTCAAGACAGCTGTTGAAGGTGCTAAGCAGCAGGGTGTAGTACCTCCAATGTGGACTAGCACCCTGGAAGTAGCCTAGCAAGTGAGAGGTGTTGTAGGGCAGCACGCAGATCAGGAACACTGCTAGAGTTCCCAAGGCCATGCCAATTGCCTTCCGCTTCTGCTTCGGAGATATCCTGGGGCGGGTGTAGAGTATCGAGATGCAGCGCAAGTAGCAGAAAACACAAACTAGAAGTGGTATAATACAGAGGACAATGAAAAACTCCAACCGCACTGGAAGGAGGATCGCCAACTGCTCTTGTGTGAAGTGCTCATAGCACACAGTGGAGTTTCGGCTGGCTATGGCTCGGAGGTGTTGGGTGATGAAAACAATACTGCAATGTGCTGCAGAGATTAGCCAGATGACAGCGCTGGTCACTATAGCATATACAGGCTTGTGCAGCTGATGGTAGGTGATAGGGAAAGCGACCCCAATATAGCGCACCACACTAACTGCCATCAGTAGCAGGGAGCTGGTGTAGATGGTGGAGAAGAAGATGAAGGAGGTGATGGAACACAGGAAGTCCGGCAGGTCCCACTTCATGTCAGACACAGCCTCATGCATCTTCAGAGGAAGAATGAACAAGAAAAGCAGGTCGGAGACGGTCAGATTGAGTAGCAGGATGTCTGTCGGAGTCGGTTTGGTGTGGATCTTGATACTGAAGGCATAGAGAGCCAGGATGTTGGCAGGTAGGCCTATCAGGAAGGCAATAATGTAGACTGAGAGAATTACCTCACTCCTCACCATTGTGTCCATCATGAGCTAAAGGAAGCAAACAATAAACAATGAGAATGACACACAGCAACACTGTTGTATGGTAGAATGTTTGGAGTTCAACATTTTTATAATTTCAAGCATGCCCTGTTTTGAGAGGTTTCATCTTTGATTGAATATTTCACATATTTCAATGATCCTTCCTCAGAGACAGCATACATAGCTATATAGCTACATAGCTATATTTTGAACTTGATTCAGGAAGTCTCAGGAAGATTATTTCCTGTTTTTGATTATATCCGTATGGTTCTTTGACCTGAGAATAGTCAGCCCAGGTGAAATCGATATGCAGGATTTGAAAATCGCAATACAAAATTTGGTAACACTTTATATTAAGGTACATATTCACCATTAACTAGTTGCTTATTAGCAGCATATTGGCCCTTTATTAGTCATTATAAAGCACTTATTAATGCCTTACTCTGCATGACCATATTCTACAACTACTAGGCCATTAACTAAGAGTTTTCCCTCAACAACCTCCTAATTACTGCTTATTGATAGTAAGTAAGGAAGTTGTTGTACATGAATTAAGATCTTAACATGCTTTGCTCAGTATGGGCCTTATAAGGTGGTAGTACCACAAGGAAAAAAAAAGGTCTATTCGAAAGTTGCCTCCTCTTCACACTTCCATTATATTATATCCATTATAGCACACAACTACTGCCAGTAACAGACCCTATTCTTAAGTGATGGGTTACACCTTGAAAAAAATGGAGGTCTACTGAGATGCACAGGTTCTATTCCCATTCAGTGTTGGCCAAAGTCAGCACCAGTAGAAATATCTTCTTTATTAATCGATCACTTCAGAGATTGAAGTATGTCACTACAGAGGACCTGGACCGGAAGCGATGCGACCTGTTTTTTTTCAGAATATGGAAGTTTGTTGCGCATACGGTCTGTTACTGGCAGTAATTGTGTGCTATAATGGATTTACTTATTTAGAATAGGGAACCTGTGTGGGTTAATAAGTGTCAAACTACTAGTGAATTGGTTATAAGCAAGACCTCACTTTAGAATGGGGAACATGTTCTGAGTTAGAAAGACTTAATTTAGAGTTATTTGGACTATTAACACTTTTATACATAAGAATAGACCATATTTATTAAGTGTTAAGTAATTTCCTTACTTACTGTTGGAAACTCTTGATGTTCTGCACTGGCTTTGGCTCCTGTGTCTCTGTCTTGTAGTCAAATGTTGACAAGCAGTTTCGAGCACTCGGAGAACAAAGTAACAACAACAAGTGATTTGCGTGTCAGCAAGGTTCTGAGTTTATTCACACTTGCACAGGGGTTATATACAGTTGAACACACAACTTTCATAGCTGATTCTTCAGAACAGGATATTGAGCAATCATGCAGGCGGGGTTTTACCCCCGCATTTCAAGATTCAAGATTCAAGATTCAAGAACTTTATTTGTCACGTACACACACAGGGTGTGCAGTGAAATGGAAAGTGGCAATGCTCAACGGGAATGTGCAAAGGGCAACAATTTCATACTATTTACAATAAAAAAACTAAAAAAAAACAACACAATATTTACAGTATAACAGTAAGAGCACTATAAAAAAACCAACACAATATTTACAGTAAGAGCACTATAAGAATATAGTAAAAATATGAGGAGTTTGTGTATATGTAATATAAATGATGTGTAGTCGCTACTTAAGTGTGTGTGTGTGTGTGTGTGCATAAGAGGGCAGTTGTGTGGGTCTTGGTGGGGGCCCTGGTGAGGTCGAGTTCACAGTCCTGATGGCCTGAAGAAAGAAACTCCGTCTCAGTCTCTCTGTTTTTGCAGCGTGACTGCGGAGGCGCTTGCCTGACCGCAGCAGCTGAAACGGTCCGTTGTTGGGGTGGTGAGGATCCTTCATGATCCTACAGGCTCTGGTTCTGCACCTCCTGGTGTATAAGTCCTGCAGGGTGGGGAGTGTAGTTCCAATAGTGCGTTCAGCCGCACGCACTACTCTCTGCAGAGCCCTCCTATCCTGAGCGGAGCTGTTGCCAAACCAGGCAGTGATGCTTCCTGTCAGGATGCTCTCTACAGCTCCAGAGTAGAAGGACTGAAAGATCCTCCAAGAGACTTTGAATTTCCTCAGCTGCCTGAGGTGGTAAAGGTGCTGCCTTGCCAGAGTGTCTGTGTGTGTGGACCATGTAAGATCTTCTGAGAATCCCATACCTGTCTGAGTCTGCTCACCACAGCGTCCTGTGATGGCAGACTTTCAATAATCTGCACAGCAACATCAAAATATTAATAGAATGCTACATTTGAGAGTCAAAAGTTCAGAGGGGGTGGTTATAGCTGTTTAATATTCAACATTGCCCTCTTTTATTCGAAAAGAATAAGTATAAAAGATAATAAACACATAACCATAACATCATTATTATTCCCGCCAGTCACGGTGCAGGTGAGGACAGGAGGTAAACAACAAATCTTCGCCCAGATAAATGCTAATTAACTGGCCAGAAGAGACAGATAAAGCATAAAACATACGTCTTTTACCATTACACAAAATATATTTGCACCTGATTCTGTAATCACGTGTTTGAACTGTTAAACCTTGAAATAAAGGATAAGAAAATACTTCTATGTTGTATATTTCACATTGAGTAATCTATGGTGCGTAATTGATGCAGGCAGTTGAATGGGAGTCGAGTGAGCTGTGATGCCAGTGGTCGCTATTCCATAAGGCAATAGAGATAAGACTTGGTGTCCCACAAGGCTCTGTCTTAGGACCACTGCTATTCTCTATCTATATGCTACCACTTGGTGGCATCATTCGCAAATTTGGCATAAACTTCCATTGCTATGCCGATGACACCCAAATTTACATACCAGTCAAACGAACCGATAACACCCAATTCCAAAAACTAGAGGCCTGCCTAACAGAGGTCAAATATTGGATGTCCCTAAACTTCCTACTTCTTAATGGCAGCAAACCTGAGATGCTGATTGTGGGACCAGCTAGACATAGACACTTACTTGAGAATACTACTCTCAACTTTGATAGTTGTGTAATCTCCCAGAGCCCATACGTTAAAAACCTTGGGGTAAAATTCGACCCTACCCTCTCATTCGAGTTGCACATTAAGGAGACCACTAAAACAGCATTTTATCATCTTCGCAATATTGCCAAAATTCGACCCATGCTAACAGAGGCAGAGGCAGAAATTTTAGTACATGCCTTTGTATCATCCAGAATCGATTATTGCAATGTCCTTTTTTCGGGCTTACCTACTGGGTGCACTAAAAAACTACAACTGGTCCAGAATGCTGCTGCCAGAATCCTGATCAAAACTATGTCCCACCAAAATAAACTTTTATGCATTGTGTATACGCTGCCTGCCCAAACTCGGCATCTATTGCACACCCAACCGTCCTGGTAGGGGGATCCCTCTCTGAGTAGCCCCTCAAAAGGTTTCTCCCAATTTTCCCTATAAGGTTTTGTGGGAGTTTTTCCTTGTCCTCTGTGAGGGTCTAAGGCTGGGGAATGTCGTGTACTAATGATTTATTATTTTCACATGTTGGGCACTGTGAAGCCCTTAGAGACTATAATGGTGATTAAGGGCTATACAAATAAATGTGATTTGATTTGATTTGATTTGAAGACCCTTTGGTGATCTAGAGGAAACAAAAGCCTGGGAGGAAGCAAAAGGCAACCCAGTCACACCGCTTTCTCTTATAAACCCCTCACATTACCAGATAATCGGTGCCGAACCAAGGTCCCGTCCAGATTACTCCGCCGATTGTCGGGAGGGGCGAATCGGGGATAAATCGGCCCAATTCTCCTCTAGTCTGAGCCCGGCCTTAATCTGGCTCATTTTCAGGTTTATTCAGTTCCACAAAGCAAGCTCAACATAGTTCAAGCTGAGTTACTGTGGCAATTTATGCTTCAAAACTAGCCTGCCTCGGGGTAGGTTCCGATCCGACTGGAATGCAATGTTTTTCAAACAAAGTTCCACCATCCTAACGTTCAACGCTATTAGCCTACCCTACACTCCCTCAGGTCGTGGATGAGGGAGTTAAGCAAAGTCTACACTGGCTGCGTCACGTCAGCAGCGCGTAAAGGCCGAGTAGTACTACGTAATGGGTAGCTCAGCTCAGGCTACGCATCCTTGCTCTCCCTCAACTTTCTTGCTCTAACTGAGACTTGGATCACCCCAGAAAACACTGCCACGCCCGCGGCTCTGTCAGATGTGTACTCTTTCTCTCACACTCCCAGAGCTGCGGGGCGAGGCGGTGGTACTGGCCTGCTAATTTCCAGCAAATGGAAATACTCTCTTTTTTTCTCTTTCACAATTCTCTCCTTCCTCCTTTGAATTTCATGATGTCACTGTTTCTCATCCAGTCAAGCTCACCATCGCGGTTGTTTATCGCCCACCAGGCCCTTCTGGTGAGTTCTTTCTTGACACACTAGTCTCCCACTTACCTGACGATGGCTCTGGACTCATCCTTCTCGGTGACTTCAACATCCAGACTGAGAAGCTTGACCCTCTTCTTTCGTTCCTCGCCTCCTTCGACCTAGCCCTCTCCCCATCTCCTCCTACCCACAAGGCTGGCAACCAACTGGACCTAATCTTCACAAGACACTGTTCTACTGCCAACCTCTCCGTCACTCCTCTTCATCTCTCTGACCACTACTTCATGTCCTACTCTCTCTCTCTCTCCTCTCCCCCCTCACATCCTCCCCCTACCCACATGGTTTCTTCTCGTCGCAAACTCCGCTCGCTCTCCCCCACTGATCTTTCCTCTTCTGTTCTCTCTGCTCTCCCTGCCCCTGAATCTTTTTCTCTTCTATCCCCTGATACTGCCACTGATCTTCTTCTCTCTACTCTGTCCTCTTCTTTGGACAATCTCTGTCCCCTCACCTCCAGGCCTGCACGCCCAACTCCACCTGCCCCTTGGTTGTCGGACTCAGTGCGTACTGAGAGACGGAGCCTGAGAGGGGCTGAGCGCAAATGGAGAAATGGCAAACTCCCGGAGGACCTTCTTACCTTCCAATCTCTCCTTTCCACTTTTTCCTCCTCTCTATCTGCTGCTAAAGCTGCTTTCTTCTGCACTAAAATTAAAACTGCTGCTAAAAAACTCTTTGAAACTTTCTCTTCCCTCCTCCAACCCCCACCCCCTCCTCCCACCTCCGCCCTGACGATTTTGCCAACTTCTTTGACAAGAAGGTTAACGATATCTGATCCTCCTTCCCTCACCCCCCGGCTGGTACCCTGCACACCAACCGCACCTGTCTGCCTTCCACCCCTCCCTCTCTACCACCCTCTCCACCTTTTCCCTCCCCACCTCCCTCCCTATCCCTTTTTTCTCCCCTCTCCCCAAATGAGGTCCTTCACCTTCACCTTGCCGCCCCACCACATGCTCCCTTGACCCGGTCCCATCCCCTCTCCTTCAGTCTACTGCACCTGAACTCCTTCCCTTCCTGACCCGCCTCATCAACACATCTCTGGTGTCTGGATGCTTTCCCTCTGCTTTCAAGACTGCCAGAGTCACCCCACTTCTGAAGAAACCAACACTTGACCCCTCTGAGGTCAAGAACTACAGACCAGTTTCCCTTCTACACTTCCTATTAAAAACTCTTGAACGTGCTGTCTTCACTCAACTGTCCTTGTACCTCCACCAGAACAACCTGTTGGATCCCCACCAGTCTGGGTTCAAGGTTGGTGACTCGACCGAGGCTGCCCTCCTGGCCAGATCCTCCTCTCTTCCCTTGAGGGGATGGGTGTCTCAGACTCTGCACTCCATGTTTGCATCCTACCTGACGGATCACTCCTACCAGGTGACGCTGAGAGGGTCTGTGTCAGAACCACGCAGGCTCACTACTGGGGTTCCGCAAGGCTCGGTTCTGGGTCCTCTTCTTTTTTCCCTCTACACAACATCTCTTGGTTCTGTTATCCACTCCCATGACTTCTCCTACCATTGTTATGCCGATGACACCCAGCTGATCCTGTCATTTCCCCCCTCTGACACACAAGTGGGGGCAGGCATTGCTGCGTGCCTGGCAGACATCTCGGAGTGGATGTCGATGCACCACCTGAAGCTCAACCTGGACAAGACTGAGCTGGTGTTCCTCCCGGGGAAGGGCTGTCCGCACTGAGACCTGGCCATCAACATTGATAATGCTGGGGTGACGTCAACTCGGACTGCGAGTAATCTGGGTGTGACCCTGGACGACCAACTGTCGTTCTCGGCAAACATCGCATCAGTGACACGCTCCTGCAGATTCCTCCTCTACATAAATGGATAAAAGTGTCTGCTAAATGACTGTAATGTAATATATGCCATATATATCTATCCTTCTTGTGTTCTGTTTCCTTCTCGGCCTACTGGAATGCCACTCGCACTTTCATGATCCTCTCTGCCATGTCATGCTTTGCTGGCATCATTGCAGGGATCCTCTCCTTTGCCCACTTCTCTGCCTTTGAGAGGTTCAACCGCTCCTTTGCTGCTGGGATCATGTTCTTTGTCTCAAGTGAGTCACACCAGAAAACAAAAACCACACAGCACCAGACACTGTAAGCAAATACATATAGGCTATATATATTTTTATTTTGATCTCTACAGGATGATACATAATTACAATATATACAATATTTCCATATTATGTAAATCCAAGACAAATTCAGCCAGGCATAGAAACTCTTTGATATCTGTATTTGCACAGGGTAATAAAAAACTGAACCCACTTTCAATGATGCATCTCCTGTCATTCTCTGTCAGCCCTCTTTGTTCTGCTAGCGATGGCCATTTACACCGGGGTGACAGTGAACCTTTTGGGCAAGCGCTTTGGTGACTGGCGCTTTTCTTGGTCAGAGGTCAGGAGCTACTGTAGAATTATTTACCCATGGGATCAGTCCCAAGCTATCCCAAGCCCCTATCCCAAGCTACAAAATCTGCTTTCAGTTCTTTGAGTTAATATAATTATAATAGTAAGACATTTAGAGTAAAGAGGGCTAGACTGGCGCAAAATATTTAAAAGATCTTCATATACTGCGGCACTGTCTATTGTATTCTTAATATCACTGGTACTCACTGCTTACATGAACTGGGTTGATATAGTCTGTTATGAGTTGGGACAGTTTCATCAGCTTTGCACTCATGAAAAACACATTATATTTCATATTTTCAAAATCACATCAAACACACAAATTATGTTCGCTGGAAAACTCAATTTGTTTTTTTGATCCCTTTAAAAATAACATTTTTGTTGAATGGCTTATCATTGCACCATTACCCTTCATCAGATGAGGGGTGCTGTACTCGATCTGCCTGTGTGGAAAAGCCCTTTGTGCTGTGCTGTTCTATCGTTTTGCTTTGCAGGTATATTCTACATGTGTGCCTACAGAATGCATGAGTGCAGAAGAGTGGCCGGCCCACGTTAAAGAAACAACAAAAGAAAATGTCAAGGGTGCAGACCGGGGGTGGAAAGTATAGCATAGTGCTTTTGAGCAGTTGCTTTTGCGTAGATCCCGTGACATGTTATTAGGCAGTAGCTATCACAACCTAGAATTGAGAAGGCATTATAATCTGAAAAAGTCAAATAAGTTACAGCAAACTGTACAGTTTTACATCATTTTAGATTTAATGGTCACAATATACAATGAAAACACATTGAATCTTTGGATATGCATATAGTGAAAGTTACAATTCACTTCTCCACCTCCTGGAAAGTATTTTCTACTCTTGATCTGTGCTTGTGGCTTGCTTCTGTAATATCGGCATGTGCAGTCCAAGCACCTTGAAAATAGACTTCTTGCTAGTGATGCGGAAGGTGGAAGAGGAGAAGTAGAAAATGATGGGGTCAAGACAGCTGTTGAAGGTGCTAAGCAACAGGGTGTAGTACCTCCAATGTGGACTAGCACCCTGGAAGTAGCCCAGCAAGTGAGAGGTGTTGTAGGGCAGCACGCAGATCAGGAACACTGCTAGAGTTCCCAAGGCCATGCCAATTGCCTTCCGCTTCTGCATCTGTGATATCCTGGGGCGGGTGTAGAGTATCGAGATGCAGCGCAAGTAGCAGAAAACACAAACTAGAAGTGGTATAATAGAGAGGACAATGAAAAACTCCAACCGCACTGGAAGGAGGATCGCCAACTGCTCTTGTGTGAAGTCCTCATAGCACATAGTGGAGTTTCGGCTGGTTATGGCTGGGAGGTGTTGGGTGATGAAAACAATGCTGCAATGTGCTGCAGAGATTAGCCAGATGACAGCGCTGGTCACTATAGCATATACAGGCTTGTGCAGCTGATGGTAGGTGATAGGGAAAGCGACCCCAATATAGCGCACCACACTAACTGCCATCAGTAGCAGGGAGCTGGTGTAGATGGTGGAGAAGAAGATGAAGGAGGTGATGGAACACAGGAGGTCCGGCAGGTCCCACTTCATGTCAGACGCAGCCTCATGCATCTTCAGAGGAAGAATGAACAAGAAAAGCAGGTCGGAGACGGTCAGATTGAGTAGCAGGATGTCTGTCGGAGTCGGTTTGGTGTGGATCTTGATACTGAAGGCATAGAGAGCCAGGATGTTGGCAGGTAGGCCTATCAGGAAGGCAATAATGTAGACTGAGAGAATTACGTCACTCCTCACCATTGTGTCCATCATGAGCTAAAGGAAGCAAACAATAAACAATGAGAATGACACACAGTAACACTATTTTGAATGCTCAAAATGTGAAAAGTAACAGTTCAACATTTTTATAACTTCAAGCATGCCCTGTTTTGAGAGATTTCATCTTTGATTGAATATTTCACATGATCCTTCCTCAGAGACAGTTGGTAGCTACATAGCTATATTTTGAACTTGATTCAGGAAGTCTAAGAGATTATTTACTGTTTTTGATTATATCTGTATGGTTCTTTGACCTGAGAATAGTCAGCCCAGGTGAAATCGATATGCAATATTTGAAAATCGCAATACAAAATTTGGTAACACTTTATATTAAGGTACATATTCACCATTAACTAGTTGCTTATTAGCAGCATATTAGTAGCATATTGGCCCTTTATTAGTCATTATAAAGCACTTATTAATGCCTTATTCTGCATGACCATATTCTACAACTACTAGGCCATTAACTAAGAGTTTTCCCCCAACAACCTCCTAATTACTGCTTATTGATAGTAAGTAAGGAAGTTGTTGTACATGAATAAAGATCTTAATATGCTTTGCTCAGTATGGGCCTTATAAGGTGGTAGTACCACAAGAAAAGAAAAAAAATGGTCTATTCTAAAGTTGCCTCCTCTTCACACTTAGTAAATCCATTATAGCACACAACTACTGCCAGTAACAGACCCTATTCTTAAGTGATGGGTTACACCTTGAAAAAAATGGAGGTCTACTGAGATGCACAGGTTCTATTCCCATTCAGTGGTAGAAGAACAAAGTCAGCACCAGTAGAAATATTTCCTTTATTAATGGACCATTTCAGAGATTTTCAAACATATCTATTAAAAGAGTTCACTACAGAGGACCTGGACCGGAAGCGATGCAACCTGTTATACAGAATATGGAAGTTTGTTGCGCATACGGTCTGTTACTGGCAGTAGTTGTGTGCTATAATGGATTTACTTATTTACAATAGGGAACCTGTGTGGGTTAATAAGTGTCAAACTACTAGTGAATTGGTTATAAGCAAGACCTCACTTTAGAATGGGGAACATGTTCTGAGTTAGAAAGACTTAATTTAGAGTTATTTGGACTATTAACACTTTTATACATAAGAATAGACCATATTTATTAAGTGTTATTAAGGGAGAATGACTATTCTTGTGGTACTACCACCTTATAAGGCCCATTCTGAGCAAAGCATATTAAGATCTTAATTCATGTACAACAACTTCCTTACTTACTATCAATAAGCAGTAATTAGGAGGTTATTGAGGGAAAACTCTTAGTTAATGGCCTAGTAGTTGTAGAATATGGTCATGCAGAATAAGGAATTAATAAGTGCTTTATAATGACTAATAAAGAGCCAATATGCTACTAATATGCTGCTAATAAGCAACTAGTTAATGGTGAATATGTGTATCTTAATATAAAGTGTTACCCACAATTTAGCTGTCACTAATACTAAATCAGCAGGAGTCACAGGGGCAAATAAAACATGTTTCAACATTCATAACCAAATCATTTTTAATCAAATTGTCATCAGTGCCTCAGGTTATTTGGTAAATAATCATGATTTTTACCAGTAGAGACATAACAACATGCAGTTGACCCTATAACTAACATTCATTTAGTATCAGCGATGGTTAAATTGTTTATTTCTTTACATTTTCATGACTATGACCAGAGAACGAAACCCGAAAATACAAAAAATTACAATGTAAGGCATGAAAAAGAAAAACAAACAAACACAGGAATTATCCAGCTGTAGAATTTCAACAGTGAAAAAAAATCAGATTTGCATGATTAATATGTGTAAGGTAAACATATATTTACTTACCTGGCAGCAGAATTTAAAAAATATTAAGGTGTGATAGGAATCAACTAAAGCCCCACGTTGTTTGTCTTGACAGTTGTTAGCTACATAGTTATATTTTGAACTTGATTCAGGAAGTCTCAGAGATTATTTCCTGTTTTTGATTTTATCCGTATGGTTCTTTGACCTGAGAATAGTATAGTTATAAAGTAATAGTTATAAAGACTTAATTTAGAGTTATTTGGACTAGTAACTCTTGTAGTTTTGTGTTTTGTTACCTAAGAATAGACCATATTTATTAAGTGTTATTAATGGAGAATGACTATTCTCGTGGTACTACCACCTTATGATGCCCATTCTGAGCAAAGCATATTAAGATCTTAATTCATGTACAACAACTTCCTTACTTACTATCAATAAGCAGTAATTAGGAGGTTATTGAGGGAAAACTCTTAGTTAATGGCCTAGTAGTTGTAGAATATGGTCATGCAGAATAAGGAAGTAATAAGTGCTTTATAATGACTAATAAAGAGCCAATATGCTACTAATATGCTGCTAATAAGCAACTAGTTAATGGTGAATATGTGTATCTTAATATAAAGTGTTACCCAAAATTTGGCTGTCACTAATACTAAATCAGCAGGAGTCACAGGGGCAAATAAATCATTTTTAATCAAATTGTCATCAGTGCCTCAGGGTTTTTGGTAAATAATCATGATTTTTACCAGTAGAGACATAACAACACGCAGTTGTCCCTGCACTAACATTCATTTAGTATCAGCAATGGTTAAATTGTTTACTTTTTAAAATGTTCATGACTATGACCAGAGAACAAAACCAGAAAATACAAAAAATTACAATCTAAGGCATGAAAAAGAAAAACAACAACAACAAACATAGGAATTATCCAGCTGTAGAATTTCAACAGTGAAAAAAAAAAATCTGATTTATGTTTAATATGTGTAAGGTAAACCTATATTTACTTACCTGGCAGCAGAATTTAAAAAATATTAAGGTGTGATAGAAATCAACTAAAGTTCCACGTTGTTTGTCTTGTTGTGCCTTTGATCAAACACAACCAGTGTGTATCTTTTCAGTATCGGGTTTTAGTTAAACTGATACGCTGCAACAAAGTCAAATTCAGTTTGAGACACTGGTCCACTCTTTTTATACTGAGCAACTGCCATTTGGTTATTATTAACAAAAATGCAAAACTACAGCTCACCTTGCCTCAGATATGGCTCATGTTCATCATGAATCAAGGACGTCCTACACCTGCCCTCTCGCTGCTGGCATGATCTGTCAAACTCCGAACATGATGATCTGATTCTCATTGTATTGAAGGCCAAAAAACTTGCATTTATTCAAAGTTCCTCCTACACCATTAGCTCACAGGAGAAGTCATCATTGCAGATATACAAAACAATTTTCCACATAGCCATCATGTTTCTGGGTTCCTTTCCAATACGTCCTTTTCCTTGTTGGTGTATTATGGCTAAGGTGGCATCACTACTAAAAAACAATCTGAGATGTTTCACACCGTAACAAAAGATGTGGATCAACTTCACTTGAGAGAATTACAACACATACAGATGCTACTACCCATTCTGATTCAAAATACATCATGTCAATATGAATGTTCCATGCAAGTTTAAATATCTCTACAACTAGCTGCTCAAATCTAAAAAAAAAAAAGCGAAAATAAAACTGTATATTACACAATTAATGAAGCAGTCCATTTGTTTTAAGCTGAATGAATGAATGATTTTTTTTTACCATGTAATCCTTATTTAATCAAAATTAGCCTTTTCCTAATTGAAATAAAGGATCGATATTCACCAATCTCACATGTTTTTAGAAGAAATTATCTTGCTGTCGTTAAATCAGGTAGGTAGGAAGTTAACCGATCAAAGGTCAGATCTTTGGGGAGGAGTTTGTGTGTCACTCCCATAATACAGGTGAGAAGCCTGGTCAGTTTGGGTGGTAGGTGCATGCAGGTGAAATAAAAACAGTATGCTGCAACCTAAGGAGACCTGAGGACCTCAGGAAGAGAGTAGTGAGTCTGGGGAAGATTAGGGCTCCATCAGTCCACTGTGGGACCAATCATATACAAATGGAGAGCAGTTAACATGACAGCGACTCTGATTACCAAGAGAGAAAAATATTAAAACTAGTGAAAAACAACCCAAGAATAACATCCAGAGATCTACAAGCCCCCATTAATGCATCTGAAGTCATTGTGTATCCATCAACCACAAGAAGTACGTTGAATAGAAATCACTGTCATGCAAGGGCAGCCAGTAAGAAGCCTCTACTGTCTACAAAGAACAAAGCTGCCCATCTTCAGTTTGCCAGCGACAACCTCAACTTCACTGAGTTCTGTAAGGAGGAGTGGGAGAAAATCCTTCCAGGAAGATGCCAGTCACAAACTTTCAAGCATGACTGTAAGTGGTGACTAAGATTCCAATGAACGACTTTATTGTGGCAGATGAGGTCTTCTGGTATATCAGTAGTTTAGGTAGATGGGATCCATGTCGATACCCTGCATGCCCTGTGGGAAAATAAAGGTAGTTAATTTTTTAAGTTAAGCACTTCATTTAAGTCACAGTATGTGTGGCTTAACATAAACTTTCTATGTGGAGAAAGTTTCAAAAGAGAACAATCCATAACGCCAAATATAGAAACTCCTTCCAAATCACATTTGATCTCGAAATATGTACGCCATGGTTCTAATATCATGCCAAAATAGTTTTTATGGAAACCCTGAACCACTTTATTTCAAATATAATTCAGCTGACGTGATGATATTCATGTCATTTTTTTAGATTTGTTTTATTTTGCTTATTTTGCTTTTGCTTTATTAGATACAGAAGACAGACAGGAAAGATGGGCAAAAGAGAGGGGGGTGGCGTGTAATAAAGGTCCCAGGCTGGATTCCAATCCAGGACATTGCAGGACGCCCCATACCACCCTCATGTGTTGAGTTAATCACATTTACTCCAATACTCCCAGTACCTGTGAGTTCTGCTGCCTCTCAGCCACTCTTTTGGCAGTTCTTGGATTATTCTGGTAGTGTTGATTTGTGGTTCGTCTTGGCGTGTTTTTCACAAAATAATTTTCATAGCATGAGGACTTTCTGTTCTCCTCAGCCCTCATCAAGGATCTGGTGTCAGGCCTGCACATTCTTGCTTGTGCGTCTTCAACTTGTTGTGATCTGATAGGGAGACAAAGGGACATTTTCAAAAGGCCACTTAGCTATCCTGAATATCTCCTTTTCTGTTTACACCCTACTTCACATCACACCAGCATGGCCCAGGTATTAAAGTCTTTCACCCCTTTATCAAATCTTCTTATCAAACATATTTTGTGGTCTTAGAAGAGAGGAAACAATGAAGATAAATAATAATTAAAGGATAAATAAACAATTACTATTTTATAAACCCAAACGGATCAATCTCTTCACTCCCTACCGAGCATCGTATCAACACATGAACCCAAATATTGAGAATAACATTGTCTTTACCTGTGGGTATTCCCGTATATATTCTCTTGTTGGACATTGTCTGGAACGTTTTGTGGCCTTGTAAAAGAAGAAGAAATGGATTCAATAGATTTCAAATTCAGTAATATTGAATTCAGTCAGTTTACAAACACAGAACATGATTTGTAGAGTTACAGTACCTTAAAGCGATATCGGTGTTGGATGTATCAAGGCTTATCTGTGGTCTGTGGGTAATTTAGGTTTAGGTTTAAACTTAAATTTAACTTCTTGCAGAAGATTAATTTGATGTATGACGAAGAAGGAGGCCTACCAACCTGTTGACAAGATATCTGAGATACTTGGGATATCTTCTGTAAATGAACATCGCACATCCCAACAGCAAAGCACTTGCGGGTGCCATTAGAGCCAATAACACAACTGTAAAGGAAACAATGTTTATAGGAAAAGATGACACCAAAAATATTTTTAATCTATTCTGTTCAAATTATGATGCTGAAAAAAAACAGTGTGCTTACATTTGTTCCACTCACAGTGTAACGGCAGCGGTTTGGTGTCACTGCCCAGCGAGTTCCTGGCTACACAAAACACAATCGGCTGTCTTTGGGCAGGGCCATTTATTTCTGCACAGACTATATTTTTCTTATTTGTTGAGACAGAGGTGAAGGAGGGTGGGAGAGTGTCATTCCCATCGATGGTCCAGTATATGGAGGCAGCAGGGTTGGCTTCTGCCTGGCAAACACATCTCAGAGCTTCGCCCGTCAGGTTACAAGCGGAGTCAGACAGGATTACTGGGGCATCTAGAAAGTGATATGATAACAATGTTGTGATATAAAAAGTAATTCTCTCTCCCATATTTCTTACCCATATTTAATGTGTTGAAATTGTTGGCTGCTTATCGCTGTTGTCGTGTGAAAACCTCCTAACTCCAATTATGGAGTTTTCATGTTTTCACTTCAGCTGAAAGATTACATATGGGTTGAGAAAATTCTCCGACCTCTTGGGCTTATGAAGGCATTTTAAAACCCATTGGATAACGTTAAAAGGCATTGCCGTCAAGTTTTGAAAAAAGTTTGAAAAAGTTGAGATATGAGGTTTTCACCCGACAGCAATGATGTGTTTATATAAACCCACAATTGCTTATTTTCAATTTTTCCCGCTTTTATTTTTCATTCTATTTTGTGCTCACATTCTATTCTTTTTTTCCCCTGCTGTTGCTGCAATGATCCAATTTTCCCCCACAGGAAGTTTCATCTTATATAGTTAAAATAAGATAACCAATAAAAATAAATAAAATAAGATAACACTTTCAAAAAGCAGCCAAGTATATAGCTGTATAGATCAGTTCAATCCAAGATAAAGCTACATAAAGAATACAAAAAGTATGTGTGATATTTACACCCAACGTCCAGATGCAACCAGTCTGAACGCCCCGCTCCAATGGTGTTGTGAGCAATGCAGGAGAGAGAGGTATCTCTCGTAATATTCTTCAAGGATATTTTCGCCTGACTTAAATTTATTTGGTGGTTTTGACCCATCTCTCTTCTGAGCCATGAGTACATGTATGGATGCGGGTTAGAATTAGCAACACACTCCACGCTGTCACCCTCCATTACCGGCTCCTTTTCCGTCCTCAGGGTCACAGTTACAGGTTTATCTGTGGATGTAAAGGATACTGCACATAATGCACACGGCTAGAATAGCAACACACTTAACAGACCCCTGAATATGTTTGATAATACTGTGTGTATCTATTACATTTCTTGATTTGTTACTTTATATTAAACAGCCAAACCACGTCACTCACATGAGACATTGAGCGTGGTTTGTTTACTCTCCATGGTGAAGGAGCTGAACTGAGCGGTACATGTCACTTTGCTCTCATGCAATTTATATGTCGCTCGTCCTTGCAGTTTCTCGGTGTACAACCACTGCCCCCTTACTTCCTGCTGAGAAATTACTAATGTAGAGCTTTCTGGAAATGGACTTATTTTCCAGCGAAGGGACGGAGGTGAGGAAGGGCAGGTATGGCTTATGCTGCATTCGGCCTGGAAAATGTCCCCATCCACCATGTCTTTTTGGATGGAAAAAACGGGAGCTTTTTTCTCTGGAGGTGAATGAAACAATAGTGAAAACAGTATAGCATCATCTTTATATATTATACATAATAAAACTGCTTTGGAAAATGTTTTGAACCGATATCAGAAAGGTATTTAGGTCATGATTTCAAAACAATGCAGCTATGGATGACAACAAACATCTCCACTTTAGTTACTTAAGGATACTTGTAGCACATGCTTAAATATGTAACTAGTTACAATCAGACCATCATTTTCCTGATCAACGAATAGATTTTACTTGGATGGAGTCCTCGCAGCCGAGAAAAAAGTGTTAGTTTAGACCGTTTCTGTAACTTTTGAATTAGACCATCATTTTATTATCTCTTCAGAGCCGGAGCACACTCTTGATGAAGACCTAGTCGAAACGTCGGCTGTTGTGTTGGCTCTGCAGAGATAATAAAATGATGGTCTAATTCAAAAACGTACATGTTTTCAAGCTTCTTCTTATCTATAGTTGCACAGCGTTGGGTTTATAAACTACAGAAACCAACTAACATTTGTTCTTGGCTGCGAGGACTCTACTGATGTATCGTCAATATGGACTTCCTCAAATAAATTGGGGCCTATAAATGCTCACCAACAACGGTGATGGTTACAGTTTGATGATAGAATGTCTGCGATGATGCTTCGTCTGGGTTGACCCACACGTAAACACGAAGGCGGCTGTCAGCTCTTCTCACGTCATCAATCCTCAGGGTGCAGTCTCCCTCTGTGGCGTTACCCACTACTGACGTGCGTCTTCTGAACTGGGCTCCCACGTCCTTAAAGCTACGTCCGTCGTAGATCTTGGGGTAAAATATTGCGTTGTACTTGTACCAGATGACACGATGATGGGGCTGCGTGTGACAGGGCACCTCAACGCAGCTCCCTTCACGTGCAGTTACCGTTGTGGGCACTTCAATTACCCAGCTGCTTACCTGCTGGAGCATTAAGAACCCTTTTGGGGAGAAGGGGTTGGGTTGGGGGGGGGGGGGGGGGGGGCATAGCAGACAATCAGTGTTAGTTGGTTCCCATGCTATTTATTTATTGTGACGTGGGAAAGTACAAGACATCTAATGCACGACTGGAAACACTGACACATGGGTATGTTACTCAACTGTTACCAACTCAACCACAAAGCAGAATCAGAGTGTTATATCTAGCAGTATCTCACACTGTTCTGACAGGATGTCTGAGTATGACAATAACTGTAAATGATTTCTCTTTCTGTTGCTGATCACTGATGCACTGCACTCAGAACCTGTTAGATATCAGAACTTGTTAGATTAAGAAGACGATGCATATTATATTACAAATCTTAGTTTTTAAAGTCATAATGTTATTCTGCTTTTGACCCACAGATGCAGACAGATTTTTACCAGTAAAGAAGCTTCGCAGTCCAAGCAGATGAGTCTCCATGAAGAAAGTCGGTAGCAGTACGGCAATCAGTAATGGTCACAAAGACAGCAGCACCTTCTTTTGTCCTTTTAACTTCTGAAACATAGTAACCATCACAATGCAGGTCACTATAAGTAAATATAACAAAACAACCAATATAAAAATAGCATAAAAAGTAATAATATACAAATATAGCTGAAGCTGAATGAGATCCACCTGCATTAAAGGCTTGGCAGATATCTAAAAGAAATATACAGTGAATCTTATGATCTTTCAAAAATTATTTTTAAACACATTCTTATGAATGAGGATGTGAGTGCATTCTATTATCAGACTTCCTTATTTTTGATGAGATCACTACCTTCACCAAATAGTAACTTTGGCATGATTTGGTATAAAAATCTATAATGGTGTAAAAATCATTACTGTGTAAAAGAGATGGCGTGTCTCGGCATGACATGTCATGGTTACAACTGATAATATAACGATACACTCCTCAAACGGTAGCGGGTAATTCACGTATTTCAACAGGTGAACAGTATAGTTTAAGTCCAAAAAGTACAATTTCTTTTTACTGGAAACGAGTGCATGTCATAAATATTTCATCAGTTCATATCGGTCTTTGATGAGTGATAAGGAGAGAAGATGTCTTACCTTGCCAGAGGAGCTGCTGAATGTGTCTGTCATGGACCACTAAACTCTCTTCTTCTCTTCAGTCTCAAACAGGAAACATGCTGATCTGAGTTAATAAAGCAGTCACCCCGAACCACAGAGAAAGTCTGAAAGAGTAGCTGGGACTGGCGCTGTAGCCCGTTTCAGAAACCTGGTATTAAACACACCAGAACTTGTAAATGGGAGTTTCAGAAATAGTTAAAAACATCTATCTATCTATCTATCTATCTTGAAAGAGAATAATACAATAGATTATTGTATGGTCATATACAGCTATCACAGTGTGGCATAAATGGAATTAGCCATAGCAGCTACTCTTAAATACTGGTTACCACGTCATACCCTTTAAATAGTGTGTGACTATAGTTTTTTTTAGATACAGTGAAGTGCACGTGAGGGTACACCACCCTCACGTGCACTTCACTGTCGCAACGTGTAGTCCAGAGCAAAAGACCCGTCGACCCACCTGTCTCAAACCTTGTTGCACACTGTCCAGTAAATAGTAACAAGACCCTTTATACTAGTTGTAAATGGGTCAACACCAGGGCCGGCCCTAGGATTTTGGTGGCCCTAAACAAGATTTTGTTTGTGGCCCCAAAACACTCCCAGCGCAACCACCAAATCACACACACTGATCATAACCACACACACACACACACACACACACACACACACTAGAGATGGACAAATTAATTAACAACAAATATCTTACTTTATTTGAAAACAATGTATATTATATACAATTAACAATTGCAAAGTATTCTAAATAATAAAGTCAACATATTTAAACTATTTAAAAAAAAAAAAAAAAATCTATTTTTTATTTAAACTATATTTAAACACCAAGCCAAAGTGGTGTGGTTGCTAATTCATTATAGAAGTTGCAAATGACCCATTTTCTAAGTTATAGTCATGGTGAATGGCAGATAATTTATATGGCAGATAACAGGTTGAAAGTACTTGTTAGCTTTGTGCACACCGGACGCGGAAGGGCGCCGAATGGCGCCGAATGGCCGCGGCCTGCAGCGACCGTTTCGGCGTCAGGTCTAAGATTTTCTCGATTCGTGAGCGAATGTGTCAAGCTGGCAGGAAGTCAGACACAGGAACGGCATAGAGCATCCGGTCAATTTCCAAAATATAACAAATTTCAAAATAAAACACCCTGATTGATGGTATTTCTGAGTTGTGTCTAAACTTTTACCGTCTGTATCTAAACAGAGAGCGAGAGAAAAGCAGGCACACGCAGAGAGAGAGAGAGAGCGAGAGAGAGGAGCAGGCACACGCAGAGAGAGAGAGAGAGAGACGAGCAGGCACACGCACAAGCAGAGAGAGAGAGCGAGAGAGAAGCAGGCACACGCAGAGAGAGAGAGAGAGAGAGAGAGTGAGAGAGACGAGCAGGCACACGCACAAGCAGAGAGAGAGAGCGAGAGAGAAGCAGGCACACGCAGAGAGAGAGAGAGAGAGAGAGAGTGAGAGAGACGAGCAGGCACACGCACAAGCAGAGAGAGAGAGCGAGAGAGAAGCAGGCACACGCAGAGAGAGAGAGAGAGAGAGAGAGAGAGGAGCAGGCACACGCAGAGAGAGAGAGAGTGAGAGAGACGAGCAGGCACACGCACAAGCAGAGAGAGAGAGAGAGAGAGAGAGAGAGAGAGAGAGAGAGAGAGAGAGAGAGAGAGAGAGAGAGAGAGAGAGAGAGAGAGAGAGAGAGAGAGAGAGAGAGATAGACCAAACCCCTACATTGAGAAAACCAGCGGAGGTCGGTGCCGGTGTGAACAACCAAACTCCTTCTTGCGCGTCCTTTTCTTTCCGCGTCCAGTGTGTCCCCGGCGTAAGAGTATTAGAAAAAAAAAACAATGGAGGGTGTCCTGGTGGCTCAGTTGGCTACAGCGTTTTCAATGTAACTGCAACATCCAGCCCAGGACCCTGGTCCCACCTCAACCCCCTTTCTCTTCCCTCCACCCTCTCTCTCTTCAAAGCATAAATGTCATGAATCCAATCATTCAAGAAAGTCTCTCAGGAAATGTTTCAGATGCCATTTGGATAATAAAGATAAGAATACAGATCGGTCTATGATCCGTGGTATTTTGTGTTTGTAAATTTAATCGCAGTCCATTGTTTTTTCTGCATCATTTCAAGGTCCCACTTCATCATACAGGTTCTCAGCCTTGCTCAGTCAGCGTCTGGATTTCTTTTTCTTCCAAATCACACTGGAGTACAACACGTCGCTCTCCTCATTCACCTTCGCCGTGCTTTTACCTGGTCCTTTTGTGTCATGTGACTCAGGTCTTGGCATTTTGAGACAGGGGTTTGTATTTGGTTCTCCTGCCTGTCTCAGCACCTGGCTGTTCATGTAGATGCCCTCCTCTGGTGCGTTAGCCACCTGAAATTGAACAAATGTCAGATATTCTGCTGATCGCTGTTTAATTACCTAACGAAGAGACTTTAAAGAAAGTTACCTCATTTCCTTCCCCACTTGGCAGAGCTTGCCTCACCACAACAGTGCTGGTGTCAGCTGTCGTCTGAGCCTTAGGAGGGTTATGGTGCATCTTCTGAGCCCTGGTCAAATTCATTACTACTCTTGATTTGCTAGAGAGAGAAAAGTGTGTTGATTGAGGTAAAACATCAATACACTATTCATCTAGTTGATCTCACTGATTGGGGAAAAAGCCAAAGAATACACATGCACACACTTTTCTGAACACTGTGGATCGCCCTACCTTATAGCAAACACCAGAGCACATACTAGTGCTGCTGTTAGAGCAGCAACGGTGGCAATGAAGAGAGGCAAGGGCACTTGACCTGGACACGAACATGCAATAGATAATGGGGAAGGTTATTCAGAATCAGAAACAGAAGCAGACGTCATTTCATTGGTCAAATGAGTCACATTGTGGGTTTCTCCCGTCGGTCATATTAAACATAACAACATAAAATTGTAAAAAGCATGATATAGAAAATGTAAAAGTAGAAATTGAGGTAGTATACACAGAAAGTACTATATAAGTATAGGTAGTATATAAAAGGTAAAAGTAGTATTCTCTGTTGGAACCTGACATGGAAGTTGGTAGTAGAAAAAAGAATAAACAGAAATACTGTTCAGATCTAGAGAGTATTACTATACAGCCAGAACAGAGTTTAGTGTATAAGTATTCCAAGTTCACGCCTGACGGTTTCCAAGCAGCTAACCAATGATACTGGCATTTGTTGCGTTATAGACAAACCTTTACGTTGTAGAGACTCCAGGCAGTGAACACAAAACTGATGACTGGCAGATCCTACAGAGTTGGTGCTGTGGCAGACCAAGGTGGACAGGTCCTTCCTCTGTGATTGATTGATGATGATGAAGCTCCTCAGACCTGTGTTAGCCATAGGCTCCTGTCTGACGGTAACCGTGTCAGAACGAGTGACGGGTATCTTATCCAATCGCCACTCCAGAGTGGGAGGAGGTTTTCCCACAGTCTCACAGGAACAGTTGATCTGGGTCGCGGTTCTGATGCAACCAGAGGAGGACAGGATCTCAGCAGCAACTGTAAGCAAAGTCCAGGCATGGTCAAAGAGGTGCTATGTGTCAGAAACTGTGACAGCCTGTCTAATGTCTTTTAGTTTAACAAATCATAGCAACACATCAGAGAGGAAGGAACCTACTTGTGGGGTAGGTTCTGCTACTATCAGGCATATGAAGCTTAATGACACTGTGACATTCCCTGTTTCATTGACTCAGTACCAGAAGTAGTTTTACACTGCCGGGTTGGCATTACTGTTGCAGGAGAGTTATCTGACTAACAATGATGGAAAACATTGTTAACGAGAAAAAAACATGTCGTCCTCCGCGAATGAAGCAGGCACTCCTCGGGCCAATCAGTAACAAGATGCATCATCCCTCCAAGTTCCATCAAAATCATACTTGACAACTTCTACTTGGTGTAGCTTTGTTGTGGCTTTTCAAAGTTTGAAATTCTGACCTTTAACTAATGCGCCTCCATCAGGCCAATAAGTGTAATTTTTTAAATGATTGAATTTTTTGACATATTTCTATGACTTTGTATGGTGAAACCTATAAATACTGGACAGAAATTCAACATTTGCAGATATAATTTCAGCAGACCGCTTTCAGGACCAAAAAATGTAGTTGTCTCGAACCAATCAGTGACAAAATCATGAGGATTTAGGGGTAGTATGAGCTCCAATATGCATCCATTCAAGTTTCAGCAAAATCAGACCTGCACTGAAGGAGGCGCAATAATTAAAAGGTCAAAATTTCAAAACATGCAGGTCGTAGCTGCTGCACCACTGGTCCAACTATGAAAAAACTTGGAGGGATGATGCATCTTGTTACTGACTGGAACAAGGCATGTTTGCTTTTAAAACTTCCATTGGCCTCCAAGAGTTGCTGATTTTTTCTAGTTCATGCACCTTGTTTGTAAGACAAGTAAACAACAGTTCTGTTTTTATACATACATATAATGTCAATCTCATAGAACGTGGAATTTCCAGCTCCGTGGTCATTCCTGGCCTCGCAGTAAAACTTGATGCCTTGAGACACTTTGATGGGTAAAACCTGTCCAGTTCCCATTGATGTCACCTGACCTCCATCCACTCTGTACCAGGTGTAGCTGTGCACTGCCGGGTTGGCATTACTATTGCAGGTCAGAGTCACCGAGCTGCCCTTCAGTACTGAAGCAGAGGGACTTCCTGACACTGCGGTGTGCCTGGGAGGATCTAAACAAAGATAAGTGATAAACTCTGCAGGGCTTCATCAGGATCAATTTGGATTATTGAATATGGAACATATTTCAACAGTCGATACATACATTGAACATCCATTTGATAGACAGTGGAATTTCCAGCTCCGATATCATTTGTAGCCTGGCAGAAAAACTTGCTATTGACGTTAAATGCTTCAATGTGTACTACAGATCCGGTCCCCATCGATGTCTCCTGATCCCCATCGACTCTGGTCCAGGTGTAATTCTTCACCGCTGGGTTGGAAATACATTTGCAGGTCAGAGTCACATGGCTGCCCTCTAGTACCGGACCAACTGGACTGAGTGACACTGAGACGTTTTTGGGTGAATCTGAAAAGGTATTAATCAACCATACAATCAATCATACATTCAATCATACTAGTGGGTCTAATACGAGGACAAATTAACTCTCATTTTGTCTCCAGAAGCAAGAATATTGACACCATTCTCAAACATGCAATCAAAAGGAAAAAAAAAATCTGCTTTTTGACACTCCTTTAAATAAAAATAAACATTGATTTTAAAGAGATTTCAACTGTTTTGCTAAAAAAGGATAGATCAACTCACACAGAATATTGACTGTCAAACTTGCTTCGGAGCTTATGCCAGCATCTCGGTCGTAGAGAGCCACGCAGGAGATACGCTGTCCATCGTGGAGGTGAGAAGCAGTGAAGGTCAGAACAGAGGTCACAGCTTTAGTTTTATCCTGGTTGTCCTGCAGTTTCCCTTCACTGTTATTCAGTGCCAGGTTCCATGTCAGAGTTGGAGGATGGGAAGGACAGGGAGCTGCAGCAGAGCACCTCAAATGCGTTAAGGTCCCCTCCGTCAGACTCGTCAGACTTGCTGGCGTTAGAGTCGGTCTGGTTGGAGTATCTGGTATGAAGATACATTTGGACCAGTCAACCGTCAGCTCTTTATTATTTGATTTGCAGTGCAGTACATCCCAAACAAGTTCAACCAACCTCTGCAAGGGTAATTTGTACAGATAAGGTAAAATTAGATATCCAGACCTACCTTTGACCGAAATGTTCACAGTTGTCGAAGCAAATGTCCATTTCAGATCTTTTTGACATTCTAGTCTGAAGAAATATGTACCACTGAAGTTAGGACGCATGTTGTAGAGGGTTGTGGTGCAGTCGTTGTTTTTTAAAAGTCCTGTCAGTGTTCCGTTTCGGCTCACTAAAGTTTCACGAGGTGAATTACTGGTAAACACATTATCCCCATCCGTACTGTTGATTCTCCATATTCCTTTACATGGGTAAACTAAGAAGTAATACTGAAAGGAGCAGGGGATGGTCACACAGGATCCACTCAGAACTTCTATAGTTTGAGGCAAAAAGACATCATTGCACAGAGCCACTGAAACACAAAACACAAGAAAGAGAAGTGAAAACATTACATTACTTTACAGTAATGGATCAATTTGACTGCACAACGTGTTACTGAAGCCACAACTAAAGCATAATCTTCATATATCATATATACATCTTCATGTTAGGAGGTGATTAAGGGTTTTATTTAAGGCTGAAATCCTTAAAGGCATGAGAAGTATGCCTGATGCTGTCTCACTACCATATGTGATATTCATTCTGTGACAGGGATTGAATGTGTCTCTAAGATATTACACAGCTGTGATGACAGTAACTCACCATGCAGCAGGCAGCCAATGAGAAGGAGTCTTGGAGCTCCAGCCATGTTGGTTTGTCAGGAGAGGAGGGAGTTCAGAGGAGTCTGGAAATTATAGTTGGAACAGTTCAAATGTTTGATACTTGTCATTTCTAAGTTACACGATTGATCTAGGATGTGACCGATAGGAGTTTGATATTTTAAAACTGAAGTCGACAATGTTTTTATGTTGATATTCCATATCTTTGAATTCCATTGAACATATGAACATATGAACATTTTCATATAAAAGAAAGAAAATATAAGTAGTCAGTGTTTCGCCCTGAATTGTATTCTTGTTAAAACAGCACATAGACCATGGGACACTAACACCAGTGAAGCTGATAATAATGAAATTGTTTTAGGTGGGTTATCAGCTCCTTAAGGCAGGGTGACACACTGCACTTGCTCAGTATTGGGGGGATCTTTGGGATACATTAGACCAGGGGTCACCAATCTTCTACTAACCAACCACTAGAGCAGGGCTACTCAACTTTACATAGCTCAAGGGCCACACAGCAAGATACAGCTGTGTCAAAGGGCCGCAACGCAAATTTTTTGGTCATATAAAACTATTTTGTAGTGTTATTTCAAGCCACATGGATATCAAATGATTAAATGACAATAAGGCTTTATTCATTAAATGTAAAAGTGTTAGATTGCTGTTGCAATAAATCACAAGAATGTTTAATAAAATAAATATAGGCATATTAAATTGAAATCAGGTCTGAGTATATCAAATTACCCCAGATGAATATGTAATTCCAAGTCAATGTGATAGCTATCATGGTGATGTGAACGTTTGGCCCGTTTTGGTACTGCTATTGTTCTCTGGCAAAGAAGGCACATTGGTTTGTTATTTACCTCAACAAAAGCGAATTCTTCCTCCCATGTTTTTTGAAATACCCTGTGTTCATCAGAAATGTTACGTTTTGCCGGTTTTGCCATGACTTGAGAGTAGGCTAGGCTAGACTTCCTGCACAGTTGGGGCTTTCACATGATCCATGCAAAGCGTCGGCGTCAACACCAGGTTGAGCGCGACCCCTTCACGTGGTCAGCGCCAGGAGAATTACATTACATTCATTACTTTCACACTGTCGAGTTTTTAAAATGACAGCATTCAGGAAAGAATAGAGTGGAGTTCAATTTCGGACTACAGCCTGCATCAGCCGTAGCTAACCACACCGCCGATGATCATACTAGCACAGCCATGGAAGTGAATATAGACTGGCTGCATATACGAACCTGTACTAAGCTGTCAACCACCCTGGTAGTCTCGTTTGTAAACCGACATCATTCCATTCCAGACTTTTTAGTCAGATCGTGGTATGATTTAAGCGTCATGTTGTATAACTCGGGATGCTCCGACACACATAAAACAAGTTGTTTTTTTTATTTCGCGGTTATGATATCAAACTGTGCTGCGAGTCGCAGAGATCAGCGTCGCGAATGTCAAAGTTGAATATAGTTGAACTTTGAGTGCAGCGCCAGGGGCTCACCCAGCGTCTGCGCCCAGGTGCACAACGCCGACGGCGGCAGCGACGCTAGAATCGACGGCAACGCTTGCCAAATAGGAAATCAATGGCAGTGCCAGCGCCGAGCGTTTTTGTCGCTGATCATGTTGTTGGTTTATCTTCTTTGTTGATCCCACGATTGCTAAATAAGCACAGTATGCACGATCGCCATCTTGTGGTCATTAAGAATTTAGTTTAGAAATGGTTTGTGTTCATTGAAATGAGAATATTATATTTTTGACCTGTGGCCCGCGGGCCGCAATAATATTAACCTCGGGCCGCGTGTTGAGTAGCGCGGCACTAGAGTCTTTGCTAAGGACCTGGATTAGTAGAATCAGGTGTGCTGCTGCTAGGTTGGAACAAAAGCCTGCACCCACTGTGGCCTTTCTGGATAAGATTGGAGACCCCTGCATTAGACCTTTAAATGAAGAAAGTCTTCTTCTTCTTCACTTAACTGCTTCGAAAAGTGGGTCATCCATTTTGGGCCCAAAATTTCCTCCAGCTTAATGATGATGGATGTAAGATTTAGTCTCCTGGCAAATGTTAAGCCTGCTGATAGAAACCTGGAGTGATTTTTGATAAAATTAAGAAAGTTGTACAGTCCTGTTTCCTCCAGTTGAAAACCATCTGCAAAATAATGTCGTTTTTTTAATCACTTTTCTGACCTTGAAAAGAAAGATGATCCGTGCATAATCTTGTTTGGACTACTGCAATTCTCTTTCTTCCCCTCTCTCTTGTCTGCGGTTTGTACAGAATGCAGTAGCAAGGCTGTCAACTAAATCTAAGAGACATGACCATATAGCCGCTATTTTAGCTTCTTTGTCTGTAAGTTTCAGAATTGATTTTAAGATGTTACTGATCACTTTCAAGACTCATTCTGGACTTGCACCTAGCTACATCTCTGACCTTTTAATCCCCTATGAGCCAAATCGCAGCCTGGGATCCTCGTGTGTGGCGCCGTTAACCCAGACTGAAAATGAAAGATGATCGGGCCTTCTCAGTAAGGGCACCACTATAGTGGAACAAGCTGCCTGAAGAAATCAGCCTAGCTTTAAATAACTCTTTGTTTTTGTGTTTAGACTTCTTGCTATTATTCTCTCTTTTATTGTTTCATTGCATTCACTTCATCCCTGCTGTTGTTTTGTTTTGGTTGTTATTCTCCTTTGTTTTGAAATGTGCCCTATAAATAAAGTTTATTAGTATCATGGTGAAAACTATCATACATCATACTCTCTCTTCAAAGCAACAATATGGCATACCTGCTGGACGTTGTGATGTGGGAAGAAACTCCACAGAAAATGATTTATAAAAATGTTATGTGATCATGCATAACCTCCCCAGGGGTGTACTCTTGGTTTCTTTGCATAGCTGAGAACCACTTGAACATCTTTTCACCTAACAGTTCAGTGATTTACAGATTGTAGATAGACTTTCTTTTGTCTTTGCCCTAAAATGTAAGTAATCCCATCCTAATGAGATTATTTTATCTGTGTATATGAACCTTTAAGCCGTACAGAGTGGTCCCGTTGGGAGGAAATATTTTTTACTTACATTATCATTAGTGATATAAAAGTGACAGTAATGTGCACGTACAATACAAAACCATAACATCTTTTCCTTTGCAGCTGCAAAGCCAGAGTGAAAACTAAAATGTAACTAAATTATGTTTTTTATGTCTGAATGTTGACATGAGAATAAATTAATCCACACTTTAGAAGCAACAATGTAATTTTGTGAGTTCATACAACCTTAATAATAATACAGAAATCACAAAATGAAAGTTAAGAGTGCTACAATACAGATGACTTCCAGTTTGCTCTTCGCTGAACTCATATGCATGATATTGACAATATTATAACTTACGTTTCCATCAGGTCTGTTGAGCAGATGGATAGAACTGGTGAACTTCCTTAGAAGTGAAGTGAAGTTGCCTTTTCAACCACCCTGGTTCTCAAAATGAGGAACTTGTGTACTCGAGAAAAGGAAATGTATTTGCAAAAACAAATGGCTGATCGTACATCAGTATTTCCTCTGCTCCTTATATCAGCCATGATCAGAGGCTCAGCAGCCCATTTGTTCACAATAAAGTGTTTTAGGGTTAGGAGTTAGGTATTAACTTGCCTAGTGAGTTACGTGAGAATGATCTCAGTTTAATGACAATTAAACTTTGAATGAATTGAAAGTGAATTAAGTTGAATTGCAAATCCAAATTAAAAGAAAATGAAACTTATATTTTTGATAAAATAATTTGAAAATAAATCTTGTGGAATATAAATGCACTTAATTATTTCAAACAGTCCAAACTACATTGACCATAACATAACATGGTATAAGATACATACATATTTACAAACATATTTAAAGGAAAGGAAAGGAAACAGGTTCATGAATGAACTTTAATCGTCTCATACACATACATGCAGTGAAATTATTTTTCTGCACACCCCTGACTAGATCAACATATCATACTCAACATATCACCCCACACACATGCACTTGTATTTTTCAGGTCAGGGGGCAGAGCACAGCCATCGAACGGCGCACCTGGAGCAGTTTTGGGGTTAAGTGCCTTGCTCAAGGGCACTTCGGCAGTGTTGGTGGCACCGTAGCTGTGAAACCAGTCATTTTTTTCAATCACCAGATTGAACCAATGACCCTGCAGTGATGGGTCGGCCTGCTCTAACCGCTAGGCCAACCTGCCGCCAACCTGCCGCCCCTGTAATTTACACTTACATCAGATCTAGACAAGCAGAAGGTGCACAGAGAGAGAAGTTGTCAACCATTGTTCGCAATGAAATAAAATCATATACAGGGATTAGAATGTTTTTGATAGCATATATGAATAGGATTTCCATATTCATTGAAAATCATCAGACAGATGATAATCCTGCTTTCAGGATTAATGGAAACAACATGGAATGGAAAGGTCAGATGTAAACACAACCTGTCCGCACCATTACGTCTAATTCAAGAATACAATGATCACATCCAGGTCTTCATGAATCACATAGAATGTGGAATGGGTGTTCAATAGCACAGGATAGTAGTGTAGTGTAGTAGTGTCCTTACTTACAGAAGAATATTAACACATCATAGTTTGTAACTTGTGTATCAAAGAATTACAATAAATGCTTTTGATTGTACACTGTCCCACTGCCCCTTTTTTCATCATGTGCCAGTGTCTCTCAAGCTAACTGTTGGAAATCAATTTATAATCGATTGAAAACGAAAATGACTTCTAGTGAAAAAAAACTCTGTGCTACTTTATGGAGGAAATTACAACACACATCCTCGGACGATTACAGCATCCGCTCAAAATCAATGCCTCCCCTCACACCTGTATAACTTGTGATCATCTTCCTCCAATTAGATCAGTCGAGGACTTAAGCAATTCCATAATATTTGTCTGCAGCAACTTGGCTTTCGCTGCGTTCTCTCCTTCCCCTCCCCCTCCCGCCACCTGGAGTCCCTTCAGGACTGACTGCAGGGCATTTGCATTCTTCACCGAGTCCATCTGGTCCCGATCAGTCCGGATCTCCTCCACCCAGTCCAGGTAGGCCTGAAGCAATCCAGCATCATCCACAAAGTTGCCAATGATCCGGAGTCCTGGTCGACATTTCTCCAGCTCCCTCAGCCTCCTCCTCCCCACCTCTCCGATGTCGTTCCCAACAATGCTGATAGGAGAAAATAACCATTGTCATTGTGAAAATATGAAGTCACACTAGATGGCAGTGTGTTCATTTATTATAACACTGACAATATTGAAAGTGAGCTAGTTTATTTCCCTCTTACGTCAAGATCTTGAGAGAGGTGTTTTTGCTGAGGCAGTTGACAATGTTTTCTGTGCCTCTCTCTGTGATGCCAGTGATGTCCAGGTAGAGTTCCTCCACTGTGGTGTTGTGCTCCAGAGCATTCCACAGCTCCAAAACCCCTTCTGGACCCAGGTTATTGCCACACATACTGTATAAAGGAGAGAGTAAAATAATTGCATTGCTTAGCAGCACAGTATTTAACAATTATTATGTATATTTGAAGTTGGTACTACAATTCTCTTAAAAAAAAAATGTCATATTGACTCACAAGAGCTTCTTCACTTGGCATTCATTTGATTTCAAAACAGCTGATTCTAAAATAGCTGCTTGCCTATCCAGGCAGTTGTATCTCAAACTGAAAGAAAGAAAAATAATAATTTATCATTTATTGTTTTCATCAGCTGCAGTGTGTAAGTGATCGGTTTCCAAGATTGTTGTCCAGTGGTCAGTCACAATCTTTATTGTTTATTGAATGTCATTTACTCTTCATGATAAGGTATTTATTACTCACTAGAGGGATTCACAGCGATGTAGGATTGGACCGAGTTTGCTGAGTCCTCTGTTCCCAATGTTGGAGTAGCCTAAGTTGAGCTCCTCCAACTTGTGTGGGGAAAACTGCAGCACATAGTGCATCGCTGCACAGTCCACGATGCTCAGCTTCATTTTAAACAGGTTAAGTTTCCTGATCTCTGGTGCTGTAATGCTGGTGGTTTCCTTCATATGGAACTCCATTAGGCAGTGGAGAAGATTCAGAGCTGTCTGGTTTTCCAGCTTCCTGCCCTTAAACTGGGCTTTGAACCACACACCTAGCTTGGCGGGGAGGCCCTCCCCTTGCTCGATGGGGGTAAGAACTAGACCATCCAACTGACCTGCCAGCCTTGCTCGGAGAATTCCCATGAAGAAACGCGTTAACATCTGCAGGCCCTCCAGCTTGTCCGTGCTCAGGTCTTTATTTTGCAGGGGTGGGGCAGTGGAGGATGGTGGGAGTTCCCCAAAGCACCACAAGTCCAGAGCCTGGATTATATCCCCCTGGTTGGAGAGGTTGATTGCACAGTACAAGGCAGCCATATGCTCTTGAACAGTCAAGTGGAAGAAAGAAAACATCTCCACTGTCTCTTCTTCGAGAGGCTGTAGGATCTGACAGAGAAAGGTGCTCTGAAGATCAGCAGGTGTAATGCCATAGTTCTCCAAGTCCACTCTGTCAAACATGATCTTCTTCTTCAGAAGGTTTTCATAAGCCAACTTTCCTAGATTTGTCAGTTGTTGCTTGGCTAGAGAGAGAACCTCAGATCTAGGGGTGTTTCTGTCTGCACTCCCCTTCAGTGCATGGTGCTTGACAGCTGTGAACAGGTAGCAAAAGTAAACCTCACTGACTGTTCTGGGCGGGTTCAGATCCAGAGACTTTGAGTCACCCACATCTTGATTTCCTGAGGAGAAGAACTCTGCCATAGCCGTACAAATGATGTAGCAATAAAGAGGGATGAAGGACAGCACAAAGAGATTGTCATTGCTCAGTATGTAATCGTAGACTCTTTCAGCTACTTTTGCGTCTTTGTAGAATTTGGAAGTATACACCTTCACCTGGTCCTCCTCAAAGCCCAGCACCACGCAACATCTCTGGAAGAATCGCTTGGGTGCTTCAGTAGATGGCCTTGTCGTGAGAATGACTGAAGCCTCTGGAAGAAGGCTCCCCTTGATTAAAGCCACCATCAGCTCTGACACTGGCACCTTTGAATCAACACCGATGTCCTTGTCGGCAGTATTCCAGTCCAGGTGGTATTTGAACTCGTCCAATCCATCCAAGATGAAGAGCAAAGAGCTCGGTGCTGCAAAAAGATCCGGTAGAACTGTCTTTAGGTACCGGAACCGTTCTCCAAGCAGGTCCAGTAAGCTCACCGGCGCTTCAATCAGATTGAGCTCCCTAAAGCGCAGGTCAAAGAGACAGGTGAACTCACGCATGTTCTTCCCCAACGCCCATTCATAGACCAGCCTCTGTACCGCTACGCTCTTTCCTATGCCAGCGATGCCTTTCACTTTAACCCTCTTAGGGCGGCGGTCTGATGTTCCTTGGGGGCCCAGCAGATGGCAAGGGCGGATGCGCTGGCAAGCCTGGTGGACATAGATGCGGGCTCGTCTGCTCGCGAGGTCAAAGTACTCATGTTGGCTGCTGTCAACTAAGTCATTATCTTCTGTCACAAAGAGGTCAGTGTAACGGATCTCAATATGAGAAGCTGAGTTTGAAGCCTCTCTCTCCCCCTCTGAATAACATTTTAGTTGCTCTGTGCGTTTCAGAAGGGTTGTTTTATGGGCAGAGATGGGAACTGTAATAGGAGACAAGCCATATGCAACACATGGATTATGAAAATACATTTTGGCAGATCAAATGGCATATAGAAAATATTACTTTGAATTAGTCAGCAGGCCTGTCCAAAGTCCTTTGGTTTGTCTAAGATGTGAACATACCTCGGAGGTTGGCCAACTTTGCATTCCTTCCAGGTTTCAGTGCTTCTTTAACTGCATTATGAAGAGATCATTTGAAATAATTCCCACACTACACTGAAAAAAACAGTTTCTGCAAAATGTCAATAATTATTTCATTTATGAAGGGAAATAGATAGAGCATTGCCTCAGTAAATCATGATATGTCCGAGGTTTTCTGGGAACTAATTTTCTATCACTTAGTTTTGATAAAAAAAATAAAATTCTACCTTTGACTTCAGCAGTTACGGTGAATCCCTTGCTCTTCCCTTTGAATAGTTTAGCAATGGGGCTTTTGGGCTTCTTGTCTGTGGATATCATAGGATTATACAAATGCAGTATATAGTATAATAAATGAACAGGAAAACATTACTCACATTCCCATATTTATGACACAGTGTAACTTGGATGCACCATGCATTGCATTCAAGTCAAGTCAAATTTATTTATAGAGCACTTTAAAACAATAACGTTTGCACCAAAGCATGCAAGATTAAAAGACACAGACATTCAAAAGTTCAAGTAACAGAAAATCACAGACACAATTGTTCTGGAGGCGTGAGAAAGAACATTGACTGAAAGAGTGTGTAAATAAATCTGTAAATCTTTATTTAGTTTGGATGCTCTTTCCAGATTTAGTCGATAAGACTGATTAGTGATCTTAAATGCCTCCTGACTTATCATGTGGAAAAAGCATTGCATAAAGTGTTGATCCATGTACTGTGGGCAGATCTCTTTGAGTTAGGCGGTGAACTTGGCAAGACATCAAAGTGTGTCTGAATTTCCCCTGTTAATAATTTTCCAGCAACACTTTTACTTTACACAGTAAAACCTGGTTGTCTTCAGCTCCAGACCTACGTTTTGCACTGTGTGGTTTTGAATGACTATATTTATATTATATATTACTATATATTATTATATATTATATTACTTTGACTAAATCAATACAGACATCATATTAATGTAGTCTCACCTTCCACTTTAATAGGTGCAGGCCCTGGCTTCTCGTCTCTGTCTTTCCTGCAGTGTCTCTCCACCCAGACCTGCAGATCCCTGCAGTAATAATCCTGCACCTCCCCCAGTACCTGTAGGAACTTTTGGCTGCTCTCCTCATTGGCACACACCGTCTCTAGAGCCTGGGCCACAGCATTGGAAGGTGACCTCTCCAGCAAGGACAGGTAGTGGACGGAGGAAAGCACCTCAGCATCACGTAGCCAGCGCAGCAAGGGTGCTGGGTGGTCACGAGTCCAGTCCAGCAGCAAATCTCTCTGGGACCGGAGTAGCTGCTGAGCTGAGTTCATGGCTCATAAGAATGTTGTTACTGCCAAGAAGAAGAAACACCCAAATTGCAAAGAAGTGACAACGATTACAACGTTTTAAATGGATGATTTTCTGTTACACTCTGTCTTAATAGAACAATATAAGAGCATGCTAAACTGCAGGTACCTTTCAAGTACTGTTGACCTTACAGTTCTTGTTGTTCTGTATTAAAACAACAAGAATCCTGGTACACATACTACCATGCACACTGATTGAAATACTTACCTAAAGGCTAAGGGAGGTATTATATCCTCTGGTCTTGTACACTAGTTTTTCCATTACACTCTTGCTTGTTGGTTGTAAACCTTTTTAGTATTCTGTCTTAAGGTGCAGGGAGGTGGAGTACCTTACTTAGGCAACAATTCAAACAACCGCCCAGAGTCCATAGTTCAAAGTACTCAAGTCTTTGTCTGACTATGATTGTACAGTTTTATTGACTCATACAGAAAAAATGCCATTTGGCTTCCATTCCATCTTCCAAGATCATTTCCAAAAACATCAAAATATGTTCATATCTTGCATGTTAATGTCTTAAAAGTTCTTCAAAACCTCATCCAATTTTGAAAAAGAAATAAATTGACATTAACAGTCATTTGTTTATTGTTTATTCAGCAGACTCACAGTAAAAAAAAAGGATCTCTCATTGAATTAGTCGAACATAACATATCTATCATACTCAACATAAGTGCCATAGCATGTAAATAAGTAAGTATACATAATTCTTGTGACCTACTTATGATGAAGGACTATTGTTGTCAAGAGAATACATGTAAGTTGGTACCATAGGCAGGCAGAAAAGTTCATTATTAATCAGTTATATTTTTGATAAAGATAATCTCATGCTATTACAGGTTTGGTTAAGATGACCAGTGTAGACCGAGGGAACCAAAGTGAAGAGATTTACTTGTCGGAGCCCTGGAGGAAATGGGTAACAGCATGAGAGTGAGTCACCCGGTGTCATGTGTTGTGTCACAGATAAATCTGCTGAAGTCTCTTTTTCCCTGGCAAACAATTACTTTTAGACAGTGGCACCAGCCGCACGACTATTTGAGACTTTTCAAATGGTTAAATGAGTTTAAAGTGAGTTAAGTTATCATTTTGTGACATTATATACACCCTTTTCATTACATTACATTACATTACAGTCATTTAGCAGACCTTTTATCCAAAGCGACTTACAATAAGTGCATTCAACATAGGTAGGTAGAAAACTACTAGTCACCAGAAATCGTAAGTGCATTTCCTTCCTAAGCAAGCATCTAAGAGCAGAACCAGTGCTGAGGTAAACGTGCAATAAGTTAGCTACCTACTTTTTATTTAAACAAATGAGACAAATAAATGAAACAAATAAACAAGAGCTAGTAAACAAGAGCTCAGACAAATAAGTGGAGACAAATAGGCAAGTGCTAAGAGGAAGGGTCAGGGTAGTGTTAGTTTTCACAGAGTAGACAGCTAGCGTGTGAAGTTAGAGACACTACGACATTCTGCTGAAATGACATGAGTCAGGAGAAGTCCATGGAATTTAATGAAGGAATATAATAAGCAAGTTAAGGAGGATGCTCAAGGAGAAGTACATCGTACAGAGGCTCAATGAAACCAGTCCAACTTCCTCTTCATCCATTTGTTCTTCCTTCCCTCTGTCTGCGTCGGCCGAGCCGGGTTGCAGTCATGCATCTGGACACAGTCTTTCTTGTGTGTCCTGTGATTTTTGGTGAGTAGTTTTATCAGTTTTGTCAGTTTGGGATTTTGAAACTCTGCATTTGCTTCAGAGTCTGTGTACAGATTTGATGGACCGTCATTATTAACTGATGTAAACTTGAGGTTACCATGAAGCTCACTGTAAGAGACGGTGAGATGTTTGTTGCTGACTATACAGTAGGTGTACAGCATATTCATAGATAAGGCACTTTCTGTTGCTGAATACACCAGACCGTTATATCAGTTCATTTCTTCATGAAGCTGCTGTCGATCAAAATGTGCTTCCAACCGAATTATGAAAATATGAGTAAATCACAATCACAATCAAAGTAATCATTCAAAGCATTTATCTTTTGTTCATTATTGTAGCGGGTAATATCGATATAATAAGAAAACAGGCATTACATCACATAGTTAGTTGTAGAGTCAAATGAAAAAATACAAACTCCCCTTGCCCCTTCCCTTTTTTAAAAATACATCTGTTGTGAAATGTCTCAGTGTATTCATAGACGGTGCACTTCAGTAACAATACTGCAATCTCATGCTACGTTCAAATTCATCGACTTCATGCGTCGACTTCATCACTTGGGACACCAGAATTCACCGAGCCGTTTAAAGGTGTCACGGGCCAATCAAATGAAACATCGGTGTCCATTTGAGAGACCCAATTGCTTGATAACAAACCTGCTCTCTCAAGCCAGGTCTCTAAGAAGGCGCTCACACCAGTTGAATAGACGAAGGGATACTTACAGTATATTGTGGTGAAATTATTGTTTCTCCATCACATCTGCAGCAGCCTGGTGGAGGGGTGCCCAGGCTTTCTCTCCCGTACCCTCAGTCCCTGACCTTGTGCATGCCCTGGTGGGCTCCTGCGTGGTGATTCCCTGCTCGTACACTCCAGCTTCTCGTCCTTTCAAGGGCAGGAAGGAGAGGGTGGATGTCAGGCTGAGATTCAGAAGTGGTGGGCAGTTCTTCTCTCTCCTCAGCACGGCGTTCAACAGCGAGCGCAGACATGAGGTGAGCAGGGATTTCCAGGGCCGCACATCTCTTATCGGGAAGCACGTAGATGGAGACTGCTCCGTGAAGATCGAGAGGCTCAGCCCGGATGACTCTCGTGTCTTCGAGGTGGCGCTGAAGGGAAGCGATGATTATCTTTGGGGGAAACCAAGGAGCTTCCATCTGGATGTTTTAGGTGGGTGGGGCATTTATTGCACTGCTGCTTTGCCTCCTCATTCAACCAATTGTTTTATTTTCCCCATAAATAAATACACAATAAAGCATGGTGATTTCTTCCCTGGCAGAAACCCCCGAGGCTCCTGTCATCAGTGGCGTAGGGTCAGTCACAGAAGGACAGCTGGTCAACCTGACCTGCACCATCAGCTATTATTGCCCCTCCAGCCCTCCTACCCTCCAGTGGCACTGGGAGAGAGGAAGTGGCAGTGAGCAGAACAGCAGTGAGCCTGGAGAAGCTCAGATACTTCATCCCCAAGCCTACAGGTCGATGCTGCTGGCCTCTCTGTCCTTCACTGCATCCTACCGTGTAAAACCCAGGCTCCGATGTGAGGCCAGCTACCCACATGACAAAACAGTATCAGCTTTGAAGGATCTCCACGTGACATGTAAGCATAGTTGTACTCTGTTTGCATTTGAGCTCTCTTTACATCAAAGCTTTATTTTATTAAATCATACACAATTTCTCTCTGCACACTCTGTAGTCCCCCCGAAAGATGTGAAGGTTCAGGTCCAGACCTTGATAGTCCAGGAGGGCGCCAGTGCACTGCTGGTCTGCTCGTGTAAAGCTGACCCGCCGGTGACGCAGTACCGCTGGTCCTACAGCCAACATGGCCGCACAGTGAACCTCCACCAGCGCACGCACACAGTCCGGGTGTACAATGTGACCCGAGACATGGAGGTCCGCTGCTCAGCGCAGAACCTGATTGGCCGAGGAGAGTCCAATCCCACGCCGTTGAAAATACAATGTAAGCCTGCAAAGGTTACACAAATTGAAGCCCCCCCTCCGATGACCATACATACAATTTGACAACTTTCAAACAAACCTTTCTAACAAATCAACAAATCAGTTTGCAAGCAAAGGAGTTAGAAACGATTCTTGACAAGCTGTACAGTGTCCTCATCCCCCTGGTCTTTAACACAGCTTCTTTGTGTTTTACGTTTCAACAATACAGCCCTTCCCCCCCATTATTTTGATGCCCATTACCCTTCTGCATCCTTTCTTTCTCCAGACAAGCCGGTCATCCAGCCCTCCTCCAGCTGTGTTGTAAAGGGGTTGGAGGTGCAGTGCCAGTGTTCAGTTGACTCCAACCCCAGACCGGCGGTCACCTGGAGTGTAAATGGCACCGTTCCACCTAGTGGCTACAACATGTCAATAACATCAGACCCTGGGAATCTAAGGGCGGTACTCAGGGGCCACATGGACAACCCCCTGAGGGTGATCTGCTTCGCTTTCAATGCGTTGGGCAATGACTCCCTCGTCTTGCTGCAGGGAGGAGAAGGTGTGTTCGACGCACTTTTTACCTCACCAACAACGATGCCACTGAAATCTTTATTTTTAGGGCTACTTCTGGCACATTTTGTGAACCCCTCGTAAATAATTCTGCTAGTTCATCTTTTTGTTTTATTGCTGGATGCTGATGTGATGCTCATGTTGTCTGTTAGATTAGTAGTTCACAGCTAACCTGGGGATCTCTTGATATCTCAGAATCAGAATCAGAAACAGGTTTATTGCCAAATATGTTTTCAAATACAAGGAATTTGTAAATAAACAATAAACAATAAACATAGCGAGAGAAGAATAAAAACAAAACAAGAATAAAAGCAAGTACTGTAAAGGCAAAGGTCCAGAATACAATATAAAATAGAGAAATTCACACTAAAATATATGAAAGATATAAGAAATAAGAAAAATAATAATAATAACAATAGAATAAAAAGGATATGTGCCATATATAGTATGTGCAAGTGTATGTGCAATGCTGTCTATGTTCTAGTTATCATAGCTTTTTTTTAGATGTCATCGCCATGGAATAACTAAATGATTCATCACGTCATCATTACACCATAATCTGTGCTCTTCCACCCACCACCTCTGCTCTGTCGCCTTACAGCGGCAGCTTCTGTGTTGTGGCTGGTGATTCCCGCCGTGGCCGTCTGCCTGATCATATCTGTTGTTTCTCTTCTCCTCCTGTACTGCTGCCGAAAGAAGGCTGGAAAGTAAGGAGCGGTGCAATACTACCGTGTGCAGTATATCAAAATCCTTTTACCTTTGACTGGAACAAACGCATGCCGTGAAGCTAAAATATCTGAATGGCTCTTTCTCAGACATGTCCTGCCCAGACCTCCGGCACCGTATCCAGGAATATTGGGGATTTACCAGGACCGGATGCCCCTCTACATTAACTGCACAGAAGTGACCCACATCTACACCAACGGCAGCTACCAACTTGTATATCAGAACTGCACACCTCTTTTTGTCCGCACTAAACAGGTACTTTGGTTAACTTGACATGCATTGGTTGCCTCATCTCCCTAACTTGATGATTAATCACATCTGCCCCTTTTACAGATTCGTCCAATGGCTAGAAGAGGTGGGGAGAAGCGAGTGGGGGAGAGAAGAGGAGGAGAACGAAGGGGTAGAGAGAGACAAGGGGGTTTGGGCGCCAGAGCTGTGAGAGAGATGGAAAACACTGCTGCGTCTGAAACCGAGACTGCCATCTACCTGGAGATCCTCTGAGCTCGCTGTGGAGATCTCGTATCATTCACTCGCCACATTCAGCTCACATTAGATGATACATTCTCACACATCTGATGAAAATAGCAGTAGCTAAGAGTAATACACGCATTTATGTAGTTTACAGGTTATCGTACAATACATAAGTCACCGGTATCTAACAACCATGTAATGTGTCTTGAATAGTATCTCTTTCATTATTCATCATTTGTACATGAATAAATACATCTTTTTGATTGTTCAGCTGTAACCTACTGTACTCTCATGCATGTTTTTATAAAAGATGAAAAGATTTGATAAAAGTTTTCATAATTTCATCTTGTATCTATTCTTTTCTTTTTTTTGGCATTACTGCACTGCTGCTCTTATGATATTTTGTATAGGTGATGGGAGATTTTTTTTTGTTTTTTCTTGCTTTATTTCTATTCTAGACACACACACACACACACACACGGCTATTTAACCCTGATTTAATTTAGTCTAACTAGTCTACTGCTCGTTGATTTTTTTTAATGCCAGTTTTATCATTTCTAACCCAAAGTAACCTGTAGACTTCACCGCACTTCGACAGATAAGGCACCTCGATCACTCAACGCTATTAAATATATTACCTCTAGGGGGAGACAGACTGTACTGCAAGTCTCATTGCAACATCTAATAAATCAGCAAAGAAGAGTATCGCAGCATTCATTGGCTGGAAATACTGACAGTCGGAAACTACGTTGTTTCACGACACGTTAGGTTTTGGTGCGAAAATGAGTTCGAGTTGCCATTCGTTTTATTCTAAAATAAAAGTATAAATTGGTATTTTATGATGTTTACTCTAGTGCCAAGTTACCAGAAAAGTAAGCGACTATGTATCAAGTACATAATAATTCTAAAAGTCGGTGTGTAATAGCCCTTTAGGTGTGTTTATATCATCAAGCTAAGTAGCAAAAGTACTCTGTCTATTGTTTGCTAGCAAGCTAACACTTTAGCATACTGCTCATTTAGGGAAACCAGCCACTACCTAACGTTGACCAGCAACCCCATACATTTTCTCTTTTCGTGGCTACAGCAACGGTCATTAAAAGTAAAACTACCGTCTTTTATTCTGTGTTAGCCAGTCACGATAACACGCTAGACGGGTTTATTTACATTACACGGGTCACCGATATTCTGCCAGTCAGCAACAACAACATGCCAGAAATCAAACTCAAACACGTCGTGTCTTGCAGCAGCGAGGACAATGTAAGTTATCGCTCTACCACTTGCATGTGTGAATATATATGCAGCAACCCAGGGTTTCCTCGTCCAAAAAGTAACAGCTATTTGTTATAGGTTTTGGTTAACTCACATTTGCAGCATTAAGCCAATGGTGAGCATCAGTTCATCATTTTTCATATTGCGTTACAGACTCACAAGGCTGACAACCTGCTGAGCTCAGACACCTACAGGAAGTGGAAGGCAGCAAGACCCGGGGAGAAGCAAACGTCAGTCATTCTACAGGTATTACTCCCACAAGTGTTATCAGTGGTCTGATAACTGCTGTTTTGTCATTGTTTAAATAAAGTTTAATTGGTGGTTCCTACCTACATGTATATATTTCCCCCCTGTCCTTCCCTTAAGCATGCAAGTAAGCAAGCAAGTATAAAAATCCAGAGGGGTCAAAGACGTCTGAATTTCCAACTCTGTTTGCAGCCATTAAGGGTTGCAGATCTCTTGACTTTTGCATACCAATAACCAATGCTATTTTGTTTTTCTTCCAGTTTGAGAAGGAGGACCAGGTGCACAGTATAGATATCGGAAATGAAGGGTCAGCTTTTATCGAGGTGCTGGTGGGGAACTCATCAGCAGTCAGAGACCAGGACTATGAGGTATTCTTGCAAAAAAAAACCTCAGGGATAACTGTCACAATTAGTAATGACGCATCTTTCTCCCCTTAAGAATTCTTATCCTTTGATGTTATTCTCTCTCCTCTAGGTTCTGTTGGTTACATCCTCCTTCATGTCCCCCTCGGAGAGCCGTAATGGCACCAACACTAACCGGGTGCGTTTCTTTGGGCCCAACCAGCTACAGAAGAGCTCAGCACAGGAGAAGTGGGACAGGGTGAAGATAGTGTGCAGTCAGCCATACAGCAAGGTAAGTGATGGATCACCAAGGGATTTTATATGTGTACATTAGGTTTTGACCAATACAGATTTTTGAAGGCTGGTACCAATATGTTTAGACTGAAGTTGTTGTTACGTGATATTTTGTGATATTCAATATCTTTAAGTTGAATAATTTTATTACCAAATGGTAACTATAGTGAACTAAAGGTGATTTCTGTGGAAAAGAAGCTCATCCTACATAACAAGCATATATTTATTGCTGCAGATTACATGAAAAATCGGATGAATTTGTCTGTGTACTTTCCAGAACATAGCATATGGAGTTGCCTTTGTGAAGTTCCATTCACCACCGGACAAAAATGATCCCCCAGCAACAACTCCCCCGGTAGGTAGTGCGTCTTGTCCTTTAACCTCTGCTGCATTAGGCATATTATAATATAATATGGGCAAAATATAACATATATATATATATTATATATAACAAAAGAAATATGTTGATCAGGATGTGACTTTCCCTCAAACTTTCCAACAGTTTTTCTAATGTAGAAGAAAACCTTACCCTCCACATAGACCAGACAGGAAGCAATGTTATTCATTCATTTGGAGTTTCAGTATGAAGTTTGATATAACCATATATAACCATCAGGTTTTTGTGAACTTGAGGATAAAAAGTGTCCTGCAAATGGCATATGTTATGTTTAATCTCATGAGTGCATACATTGTTTGCATGGTTGGCCCCAGTGGGAACCCAATCCAGAGCACACCACAACAATGTCTGTAGCATCATCCTCTACCCATCGAACTACACCGTTTCTGAGGCTCCCAAATCTTTTGTCAGATTAAAACTTTTTATCCATTAAGAGAAACAGTACTAGATCTTTCTCTCTGCATATGACCTCAGACTTGTCTTTTCCCTTGGCACTAAACTTTCTCTCTCTTCTCCACTGGCAGAAGTTGACCAAGCTGGGCCAGTTCAGGGTGAAGGAAGAGTCACCTACAGCCGGACCCAGTCTACAGCCTGGCAGCCTCTTCTTCAACCGTGAAAACACGACAAAATCCAGCCCTGCACTCAAGGGTAAATCAGGTTGTTTTTTTATATGTAGCAGCCATGTTTTATTTAAAGCTACTTCAGGGAGCTAGGAGACGAGGGGAAAGAGACATTTCAGAGACATTCTTTATTATTGAGCCTATTTGTCAGAATAAAGCTTGTTTGTTCTCTTGCCTCTCTCTTTAGTGTCTCCTCAGAGTGACAAGCTGAGCTATGCTGCTGCAGCCCTACAGTCTGGTGGGGGCTCCCACTCCTCAGACCAAGCCTCCACCTCTAACTTGGCCTCACCACAGGTATGGACCATCACCACCTTTTTTTTTTTCTTTTTAATTAGCAGTTATTTAGTCTTTATTGAGACAATGGGACAGCTGACAGGGACACAGAGTAGTTGATAGATACCTATTCAGTTAAGCTCTCACAAGGCAGTGACACATTCACTAGAATGGAAACTTGACACCGAAGAGCGGATTTCAGAAGCTACTTATTTTATGTGTGTACCCTCTCTCACACGGCCTGGCAGACTCTCAGTGGTAATGGAAGTGTAACTTAGAAAAATGCCTGACAGGTAAATAACTGCACCAGACAAATAGAGATATTAATCCTTAATCATCAATCATGTGTTCTTTAGTGGGGTCTAATAAAGACAACGTGGTTGCAGTGCAGTTTTCCTTCCTATTTTTAGTAGAATTGCTTCTGTTACCTTTTTCCCATAAACGTAAATTACAACTTTGCAGAATCATTGTTTTTGCATGTTGAGACATTTAGTTTCATATGGCTCAAGCATCAAAAGGTAACACTTTTGTTAACTTTCTTCTTCCTCCATTTCCTCATAGCCACCAGTAAAAAGAAAATTTGAGTTCAGCAAGGAGCGCCAGTCTGCCCCTGCCACTCCATTCTCCAAGAAAACCAGCCCCACGGGCTCACCTGAGGGCAAAGCTGCCACCCCAAAACCCAAGCCAAAGCCCAGCCCAGCCAGCACCCCCAGCCCCAGCACGGCTAAAGGTGACATACACACAGAGACAAGCTCACTCTTATTTTCTGTTAGAATTGAATTAACTTTAGGCCTATGTTACATTCAAGGATCCTGGCATACTTTCCTCACTGGATTTCTTAATTATCCCCGCAGCCACACCATCCCAGAAGACTCCTGACAAGAAGAGAGAGAGCCAGCCCAAGCCCGAGTCTAAAGCCAAACACCACAAAGCCAAATCCCAGAGTGCTGAACAGATACCACTCAACCGGCTCATGGAGGGGGTGGTGTTTGTCCTCAGTGGCTTCCAGAACCCTTTCAGAGGGGATCTGAGGGACAAGGCTCTGGCCATGGGAGCCAAGTACCGGCCCGACTGGACCCCTGATTCCACACACCTTATGTAAGTGGCATGCAGGAAGGAAATGAGGAAGTCAGTGAAAACCTAAATGTATAACGTGTGCAGAACATTCAGTTTGACTGCATCTCGTGCTCTGCTCCAAGAGCAGTCTATTGCCCTTGGCATGTAACAGTGTGTATGTCTGTTTCTGCCCATTAATCTCCAGCTGTGCCTTTGCCAACACTCCCAAGTACAGCCAAGTTAAATCAGCAGGGGGCATCATCGTACGGAAGGAATGGGTGATGGACTGCCACAAGAGGAAACAGAAGATCTCCCACAAGCGGTAAGAGAGGAGGGAAAACAGACAGACATCACTTTAATCATAATAATCGAGTGTAGTAAGGAACCTGCAGCCCATTAAGAGGTTCCAATAATAATAATAATTCAGCAGTGAAGCTGATTAAAGCTTCTAAAAATCATCTGTCACAGAAGTTATGCCCACTCGCTACAAAAACATGGTAACCTTAAGCAGTCGATGCGTGCTGTTAACACCGACTCACCTCCAGCAGTCCTCTAATGACATGCCTCGTTACAGGGGGAGCTTTTGCAACACCAAGGTTTTCATCGCTCCACATGAATCAGTGTCTGCTGAATAATGTAGGATAGAATACATCTTGGGCAAAGCAAGGCCCGAGTTAATTGGAACAGTATTTGTGTTATATGAAGCTTTTTCATGATCTTTTAGGGAATTCCTTTATACTTGTTGCTTTCATTGTAATTGTGTCTGGCTTGAAGATGGATCGATGCCCCGTCAGGCTTGCACTCTGCTAGGTCATCCAAGGCTACCACGCTTGTTATTCTCAGGCTCCTGTTAGAGTCGCAGTCTATTCAAATATACAATATGGTTGGCTAGATGGTTCCCAGTGAACATCTTTGGCTATAATTAGTGACTTTGTCATTTCATAGTGATTTTTGTGGTCCAATTGTGCCAGGATGTATCAAGTAATAGGTCCAGATGCACAAAAATTGATTTTTGCCCACATAGCTTCAACCTGATTTGAAAGTGGTCAGAGTTGTGTTGTGATGGGAATAGTCTGGACAGCCTCAGTGTGTATATTAGCCATGTGAAAAGACTGAGAGGGAGAGGCAGTGTGAGCACACAACTATGTTATCATGAATTCAGATCTTCACGATCAAATTTCAAAAAATGCATTGAAATTACATGTTCCCTGTCGCCTGTCATCATTCTCTCGTACTCTTCTCAGTCAATATGTGGTTGTAGAGACTACCCCCCGCCTCCTCCCTCCTCCTCCTCTCCTCCCTCCTCTCTCATTTCCCTACCCAGACTAATCCATGCCCCTGCCCAGCCCCTCTATTGTGCAGCATTTGGAGTGTGCAGCTTTGATGATGTATCCTTTATTTAAAAGCTGCATCTGCCATGGGTAATTAAAGGGACCACTCACTTTGATGATGACAAGTACCCAAGCAAATGCGCGCACGCACACACACACTCTTACACTCTCAATCTGTTGCTCCTTCATGCATCCAGTTTGTCATTAAGCGTCCGTAGGCAAATGCACAACTCGGTCCAGCTCCTGCCGTGCATCCACAGGTACCCCCGACGCTGCCCCTTCTTCCATGTAAACTGTATCTATTAATGAGGTTCTGTCATCTGCTGAGCACTTCAGAAATGCTTTCTCAATAGTCTTTATCCAATCAGAGAAGATCCAACAGAGAAGAGGGGGAGGGGAAAGCGTTGCCTGCTGGCACGTTCTGCTCAAGTACCTCAACAGCGTCTCGGCACAATGGAACCAAATGAGTAAACAAATTTTTCATTAAAACTGAGGCTCTGCGGCAGCATCGCAAGAGCTCGGTGGGGAACATTTCATAGTCTCATTTTGGCAATCTGGGACATCTTAATCTCACTCGCCCACAGCGATGATTACCACTTGGAATGAAAAGAGGATTGTGGTGGTAGTGCATTTTGAAAGTTCATCGTGATGGGAAAGGTTCGGCGGCAGGTACACTGTCATCACTTCTCACACATCAAAGCTTCAAACCGCTGCAGAATCGCAGTTATGGAGTCGATAGTTGGTCCGATAGAAATAGTTACACCTAAGGTGCGTCATTTGAAGTGATACTCAGATCAGACTCCTCTTGTTCAGTGTAACTGGATAAGAACCTACTGTGGACAGTAATGGCCACACTTGTCAGGCCAGAACATCATAATGTCAGGTTTATGGGCATGATAACACCTGCAGTGGTTATTGCCACAGCCCCTTTATATGAAATGAAAGGGACAATACACCCCAAGGCATATTTCACTAGTTCAGTCTGGATTTGTAATCAAGCTTCTCCCAAGCTGAGAAACACTCACATCTATAATGTCATCAAGAGACTGGAGATATTACACTGTCAGTGAATAGGAAACCAACTTGGAGACCATATCCAAGGGGGTTCTGGTTCAAAACTGTTAGCATGTTCATATGCTAAGCATGATTTATACTCTCTTTACAACGTCCGTCTCCAATTCATTGTCATTGGAGCAAACAGTGTTTCTCTGCTTCAAGGTTGCTGTGAGCAACAGGTTCCTTACGCTCCCCTTGACCACCCTCTCCTTTTTCATTTTCCAATTTCCTTTTTTGTCTGAGACGTACAGTATAAGCATAGGTCAGCGAATTCTCCCTACAGTGTGAGTGGAAATGATTACCACCGAATAGTGGTATTTCACTCTAAGCGCAGCCGCACTTACATGCCGATAATCTCCAAGTGACTTTATAGAGGTTTGAGGGGATAAGCCAGGGAGGAGGGAAAGGTCGTGTCGTCTTTGAAAAATGTGTGTGTGTGTGTGTGTGTGTGTGTGTGTGTGCGCGCGTGCGCGCGCGCATGTGGGAAGGAGAGAGAGAGGTATGGGTGGATGGTGGGTGCTCGACTTTTTGTGCATCTCTACTTCCTGTATCATTATTATTGTCACTGTTTTTTATGTCTGGCTAGAATCTATCTCTGGAATTGAGATGGGTATCTTATGGCTGCTTTCCTTTTTCTTTCCTCCCCACTTTGAACACTCGTAACCTTTGCAGAGAACATTACTGCTGGTGCCACGAGGAATTAAATAAAAATGATTACCTGCACTCTGAGTCGTTTTCCCTTTGCAGCATTGCCTAACAAAGACCCACTTTGGGTTGAAATGTAAAGCTGACTTGGAGCAAGATTCAGTGTGCAGATATTCTTTGCCCTCGGTCCTTTTACTTTAATCTGTGTCTCTTATTTATGTCGTCCACGTTGTGTTCACCTGGTTCCCCGTCTGCTCCTAGGTATTTAATGGATGGAGCGGAGTCCAGCTCAGAGAGCGAGATGGAGGTGGATGAACAGAGTGAAGAGGAGAAGGACACAGGGGTAAATCTGTCTTTTTTCTTCTTTTTTTTAAGTGAACCTGAACAAAACAGATTAAATTAAAAAAAGCAAAGAATCTGTTCTGAATGCTCTGTCTAATCCTCCTGCAGACTCCACAGAAGCAGGAGAGACAAGTCACCCCCAAAAAGATGCCGAAGAAAGACGACGAGTATAGCGGCTCCACAGATGTAGACGAACCAGGTCTGAAACCCACATTGTAAAAAAAAAATCAGGCATTGAAGTGCAATTAACTCACTTCAAAGACACTATATTGTCTGTACCGTCCCTTTCTTCTATACACTTAGAGGCTATGTTGGCATTTTTAGAGCTGCATTGGTCTGAAGTGGCTTTAAGATGATGCTCTTACAGAGTCTTAAATTGCGTGTCTCAATTGAATGATAACCGTGGTCCACCTGAGACCGACAGGCAGACAGGATGAAATGATAGGGGAAGAAGTGACCCTCGAAAAGGTGAAATAAAGGAAATGGAAGGATGACAGCAAAGACCAAAGAGGATAATTGAAGAGTTCAGATACAGTGGATAGGGTCAAAAACAAGACAATGTTATTAAAGTGGCATTCTCCCGGGTGTTACAGGTTAAAACAAGTGTTCTTTTGTTCGGTCTCAGTGAACCGATATTTGAAGTGGAAGTGGGAGTTGTGCCTTGCAACACCATTATACCTATACAAGTAAACAAGCTGGCTGAGGATGTGTTGCGTGCAAAGACCCACGAGGTGAATTGTAAATGGCTGAATCTTGGAAAGTGATTCCCAAAAATAACCTGAAAGGGAGGAGAGCATGGCACTAAAACTGAAGAGGATGAAATTAATTGAGAGGGGCAAGGGGCAGCGTGAGAGAGGAAAAGGGATTGGAGAAGAGGGACCACTTTCATGAAGCACTTGGAGACGGATGGATCGACAACGCCACGCATGAAAAGGACGCGGGAACACATAGATGCGGTTTGAGAGGAACGGCGAAAATCACCGCGGAGGGACTTGTGCATGATCTCATTTCTATGTTAATGCAGGGCGGGCGGTGAATTGCCGGGGTGCATTATTGAGCGAACACGACGAACACAATGAACAATGACCTACCGAATCCATACATTTCAGTAAAGAGCAGTGGGGATGGATGAAGATTCACAGGAAGAGATGATAATTATTTTTTAGCTTCAGCTCTCCGCTCCTATGACAGCATTACATGGGGATGATGATGATGATGATGATGATTAAAAAAAAGAGCTACCAACAAGGTTACATCCTTTAAACCTGTTGTGTTTTTCATTACAATGACGATTCTTCAAATATGCACTGCTGGCGTACGAGCCGTAACATCCTGTAGGGAACATGACGAGACTGGCGACTAGATTGACTTCTGTTCCCAGTAGGACCGAAAGCTCAAAAGCAGATCGAATTGCTACGAGCACCAAAACACATTTGTAAATCAAGATCAGAGAGCAGCGGTGGTAATTTGAAGAACTAGGGTATAGGAACGACCCAGTATTGTCAGGCAGGTGGGATTGTATTTAATTGTACAGTATTCACAAATAAACACTTCATTTCACAGGAGATGATGATGATGAAGATGAGTCTGCTATGGACACAGAAGACGAGCTGAAGAGGTAACAACATGAACATCAGTGCCAATGTCTATTGATCTGGAGGGGGTTGTGTACCATGTCCTTTACACTGGTTGACTCTACATCGTCCTTAGTGCCGATTGGTGTAACTGCTATTGTTTCCCACTGATTGTGTGTTTGATGGCAACGGGCTATCGATAGACGAGGGGTCTCTTTGAAATTCAGGTTTTGGTGAATCTCGATGAATTTTTATAACTGAAAGTTTGTTTCAACTGCATATGCAAGGATCCTACACAGGCAGGTTGTTCAGTCCCAATACAAATGACTACACATTAGTGCAAGACCCAATGCCATTGAATGTGTTGTGATACGTAGCCTGCATACCCACCATCAGTATACAGCACATTATATTGAAAACTGACTGACTCACATTCAGTCAGGAAATAAAAATTTGGAAAAGGGATGGAAATATGTAGGAACCCCGCATGTCACTAAAGTGTAAAGCTACATACTGAGTGTCCACCTACCTGTGGCCTCAGCCTGGTGAGTTATTTCAGTCAATCTGAGGTGTCCGTGGCTCCTCAACGAAATCATGTGCATGGTATTAGATGCAAGTATGCCATCTCTCCATACAGACTAACCTTCAAGAATTGGTCAATACTTCAAAAGGGTCCAGCTGCAGACCTCCCTCCTCAGGCTCATACTTACATCCTTCAGTTAAATGTTACCTGAGAAATGAAATGCCTCCTGACAAAAAATACAGCGGGCATGAAAGTAAAAGTTATTAGTGATGCTGTCGGCTTCCTCAAGACCTTTTGCTTAGAAAACAGTAACATTTGAGAACATGTTTTTAATATATTTAGTATTGAAGATCAGGTAACAATATATACTGTTTTATTTTACATTTTAGGCATTGAGCTGGTGCCCTTATCCAAAGTGACTTGCAACCGTAGAATAAGCTTAAGAGTCATAAGAGAGTCATTTAAGAGTCAAGTGGGAAAACTAAAGAGAGGTAGAGGGATTTATTTTTTTGAGAAGCAGGCATGGAACCACGTATAACACATAACGTATGATGAAACCTTTCAAAACCCAGTGTCTTTGTCCCTCTACTAGGGTGGAGAGCGAGAGCAGACAGAAGAAAGCACCGACGGGAAAGACAGCGGTGAAAGAAGAGGATCTGTATGGGGGGTCGACGGACGAGAATACAGACGCCGAGGCGGAGGAGGACCATCCCATCCCCGAGCTGCCAGGTCTATCTTATGTCTACCCGTTGTGTCCGCCTCTCTCTTGTCTGTTCCCATTTGACCTTATTCTGAATTTCTTCTGTTGGTTAAATCCAGTTGCCAAGTATCTGAATAACTTGCTTCCTTTCATGCATGGGAAAATAAACATCAAGTTGTCAAATCGTGTACTGTTTTTCTCAGTTTACTTCCTTCTGTTTCCTCTCCTTTGTTCATCTCTGCCTGTTACCAAAGAGCAGTAATTGCTTCTGCACATTGTACAGTGTATTGAGTGTCTTTCACGCTCACGCTTTCTCTCTCTCCTCTTTCTCTCTCTCCTCTTTCTCTTCTCATTTTCTTGTTGCTTCCAGACTTCCTGAAGGGAAAGCGATTTTTCCTCTATGGCAAATTCCCCAACAATGAGAGACGCCTGCTGTTGCGGTACATCATTGCATTCAACGGGTGAGAAACACTGTGTGGCTTTTCTTTTTTTTTAATTACATTTTTTTATTTGTCATGGAAATTGACAGACTGGAAAATGAACTTTTGTGTCATTGTCACCAAGACAAATTCCCCTACTTTATTGTACTTGGCAGGAAAAATGATTCTTGTTCCGGTTCTCTACCATTAAATCACCTGCGTTTTAACAGCTATGGCATCGGTTATGGGAGAAATACTGAGGACCCCCTTCATTTTCATTGTCTCTTCTCCAGGTCGGTAGAGGACTACATGAACGACAAGGTGCAGTTTGTGGTGACGAGTGAAGGATGGCACGACTCTTTTGAAGACGTGAGTTGAGGCCTCTCTTCTCTCTCCTCTTGGAAAGACATCCACATTTCCTTCGGCAGCCATTGCAGCCTCGTGATGTGTAACGTTATCTTAAACCAGCGGGCATTTGTGTGTTTGTGTGTGTGCATGCTCTTATTTTATGTTCCTGCACACACATCCACACAAGGCTTTTATTACTTTGTGAAGGTAAAGGCCCCGGGGAGGCTCAATTATACGGTGCTCAGCCAGTCAGTCAGTTCAAAAAGCTCCTGAAAAAAGCATTACTTTCTTTGAACATGTCAGAATGAACACTATTGGCAATAAATGCTTAATTGTGTCTCGGAGGGCTTAAAGTGAAAACTATAAAAGGAATCGAGAAGCCAAATGTTTTGGACAATTTGTATTTTCACACCAGCCCACCAGGTCTTGGGACCAAATGGCCTTTGGGCGGTTTTGTTCCTGGAGTGGGTCAGGGCTGGTTTCATCCTTGTGAGGTCGTTGTTAGAGACATGGCATCTGAATTTGCAGTACTTGTTTAAAAGTGTATAGATGGATACACTGCACTTTTACTATTGCACGTTTACCTCAGCACTGGTTCTGCTCTGAGATGCTTGTTTAGGAAGGAGATGCACTTACGATTTCTGGTGACTAGTAGTTCTCTACCTACCTACGTTAAATGCACTTATTGTAAGTCACTTTGGATAAAAGCGTCTGCTAAATGACTGTAATGTAATGTAATGCCCCTTTTCTAATTTGTAATGTAGTATGGCTCTTTTGGCTCATTTGATCAGTGGTGGAATGAACCTCGCCATCTCTCTTTCTCTTTCTCTGTATGTCTCAATCAATTTCTATCTGTGTTTTGTTTCATCGCAGGCACTGATGGAGAATGGCAGTCTGAGCTTTGTGAAACCCACATGGATTTACGCAATCAATGAACGACAAAAGATGCTGCCCTATCAACCCTTCTCTGTTGTCCCTTGAACGATATAAGTACACACTCATGTACACACACTTCTGTGTAAACAGAAAAAAAACATTGGGAAAAGCCATAGACACTTGTATTTTTTCCTGATTTACCACTTCAATGTTCCCACATAGGTGAAGCAATAATCCAGTTACAGTTCATAAATGCCTTACATGACTTTAGACTGCTTACTTTTCATGAGCTATCTTCAGTCCTCATTCAGTATGGAACCAGATTCCACAAAAGAGATGATTTCACCTTTATGGCCAACCTGCAAAAATGATTGTCTCTATTTAAGGTTAGGACTAGGACTAGCCATAAGGGCTCTAGCGAGGTTAAGGTTAGGTCAGGATCAGGTTTGTAAGTAGCTTTTTAGTTGAAATTTGTTAGTCCGGCTTTGCAGCTCGGCCAGAAAGTAAAAACCTCACCGGCGTGCTGGAGTCTCCCACTTGGGCTTCACAATAAAGCACACACTCTTCTATTCAGGACGTGTTAAATCTCTTGGTCTCTGTGCTTCAGTCTGGTGCTGCTCACCTCCACTACCTCAGGGTCTGTCTGGAAATGAGTTATCCTCCTGCCCTGACTGCCTCTGGCATTGATAAGACTCTAGCCTTGTGTTAGCAGGCAGACTATTATGAGACCGGCAGAAAGTCAAGTGAAAGGTTCCCGTTATTTAAGGCCACAGCCACCATATGCAAGACAACGAGGAACATCTAGGAAATAAAATGGATACTTCAGTCCCGGTGGTACATTTCTTTTTTCCCCTTTTTATTTTGTTAAACGCTCTAAGTAGTAAAGAGATGGAGTTCTGTGTGTTAGAGGTTGAACTGTTGGTATTTTGGTTTTATACGTGTTGGTGGGCTGAATTTTCTAAGAGGTAGATTGCCTCGACACAGCCGCGAGCATCTCGAACCGACGGCGGTGTTGTTTTGCGTCACTTGATTTCCAAAATGTCTATTTAAAGGCTCAGAGACATCAGGCAATTTCGGGGCTATATGAACTTTGGCTGCTTGTTTAAGTCTGTATCGTATCCTTTATTTGTGATAGTTCTTCATTATTTTGTCTAAATAAAAAAACAGATTTGTAATGACTTGTATTGCACTCATTTTTATTCATCGAGCTGCTTCTGTCCTAACTGCTGCTCATTCCTCCTTCTGCCTTCGATTGTGTTTGTGGCCTGAGAGCCACTTTCGCCCTCCCCTTTCTTTCCATCTCTCATCTCCAGCCCTCCTCTCCCTCTCTAATTTACTTCTGCTGTTTTGCGCCCCGGAGCCACTGGGTCTTCTGCTCTTCAGTCAAGGGGATTAGAAAAGCTGGAATGTGTACGAGAGATGGGGGAAGGAGGGGTGGTTAGAGGGGCGAGCGGGTCTAGGATGGATGAAAGCGCTTTAATTCTTGGCCAGGATGCGTTTTTGAACTCGCCCCGGAGATAAGACTGTTTCATTGCGGTTGTTGTGCGAGGTAAATTCACATACATACCAGTAAATGTTAGGCGTACAATACTGGACCCTGCCACCTTTTATCAGGCACACATTTTCTTCTCGCGCAAGGGAGCGTGCTAGGTTAAACCCATTTAGATCTTAAGGCAGTTTGGTTCACGACAGGTCACACCGTACTGGCAGCGTCATGACATATTTCATTTAAGTGCTCATGTGTCCTTGAGACAGCAGAGAGGACGGGGCGCTTTGAGACTTCATCGTTTGACAGATGTGCTCGGGTCAAACAAGATCGTCTGCCTTTTCCTGCCACATTGATCTCTCCAAGACAGATCTTTTTCCCTGTTGCTGTTTTAATCTCTACTATGAATTTCTAGCTATAACAAAGTCGTGATTGTTTTTTCCCCCCTAGTAATTCAGGGCTAACCCTAACCCTAACCCTAACTCCACATCCATGTCAAATGAATTTGTCTGGTTTATACTGTAGGCGATTCTACATCAGGCACAGGACTGAAACCGACAGCTATGGTACCCTATGAGCAGCTGCATGATCTATGGCTAACTCAGAGGAGGTGACTACTAGTGAATGTGATGTTTTGATAGTATGTAGTTTTAACATGCACACCCATGTATTTATTTCAATCATTAAGCTACGTGAACAAATATAAAAAATACAAAATCACAATGCACATCACCGTCTTAAAGAAACTTACCACTCTTACCACCCTGACCTTGCTATCTATCTTTTCATTGTTTTTTGGATGAATTTTCATATACTGAAGATCAACTTTACATTGGGTGGTGTGTTTGCCTGTGGAACAATATTTCCAGATTTAATCAAAAGTAAGCCTGTATGCTTTCCACCAAAACCTTTGGGGCTTACTCAGTGGCCTAACGTTATCATGTGTGTATGATGTCAAAAAGAAACCAAAAGGTTATTCACACTTTATTTTACTTTCAGTACATTACTGATGAGTAGACTGACTAATAATAACCTGGGTTATTACCAATAATACTCAGTTCATTTGAACCATTTTTCTATTCGCAATGAAAGATTAATATTCTAGAAAGCATTTTGATCCAATTTAAAACAGCATGACTTTTTTTCTATAAAGTTATTTATGTAGTTTCTCAAATTGCATCCCATTGATTGATGTTGCAGCTGAACATATTTCCCCGAGGATGTGAGGATGCCCCTGCCAATTCAAATGAGGTAAACCTGCTGGCTGGAGGCATTCAGGGGGCGTGTCAGTTCAAATGCTGCGCCTGATTGGAAGTATTTTAGCAATTGCTGATCAAGGGGTGCCAATCAAGTCCAGTTGTGATGCATTGACTTTTAGTCCAACACCACCTGTAAAAAAGAAAAGAAATCATGGATTTTTGAAAGTTTAAATGTTTAAATGTTAATAATCTACATCTATTTCTATACATACATAATACAAGATGTTTAATACATCTTGTATTATGTATGTATAGAAATAGAAAGTTATTTCCTATCATGGGACCTCCTTAATGTGTTTTTTTTAAACTATAATCGCTTTTTTTGTTTATATTGGTGGTTGTTTGCCTCATGCTGATCACCAACTGGAAGTCTACCCACCTTTTTATTTACCACTAACCACTTTTTCTGGCCAAGTAAGTTAGACTGATAAGATGACTAGCGCTCTGGTTATTACTGCTTATTTACAATTTACTACACCCTTGGATAAATCCGACACACACAGACTTGTTTTATAGGAAATCAAATTTTTAGCTTTGAATATACACACACGCGCGCACACACACACACACACACACACATCTCCACCCCCATCCGCAGCCCGTCCTCCGCGCCCCCCCCCACCCCCCGCCCGCTGCCATCAACCACTGCGAGGAGAAAAGGGGGCACTAGTTGCCCATACACTGGCTCAGGTCAAGGTGGGAGTGTCGACCGTAAATTAGTCGAGCCAGCCCGGCAGGATGCAGCCTGACAGCCAATTTGTCGCCCGGTGTTGCTCCTAAAAAAAGATCGGACTTGCATACATACAACCTCTGCTGAACGAGGGTAAGTTGATTTAGACCGACTTTACCGCGATCTGCTTTAAACCTCTGTCTTATTAGACGGTGGGATTTGTGTCTCTGCAGAGAACCTATTGCATTCAGTTACTAACACTTATTTTTCCTTATATTTTTATATAATAGGCGTCTTGACAACTTCTATGTCTGCATTATAACGGGAGGAGATTGGGTTCATATTACTGATAAAGATGAGCCAAAAAGGGTATGAAGATTATCATTGTTATCAGGAAAGTATAATCTACTTAATAAAGAGTTTTCTCAAATCTAAACTACTTGTCAATTTAGGCATTATTGGACATCTTAAAATATAATTTTATCATCAATGCTCATAACTTTCAATATTTGTTATATTCCTTTAGAGATGCTCTGCAGAGTCTTTACTGCAGCCTCTTGAATTTGAATCATTCAAAACAGACTTTCAATGATTTTTCTTCTTCTATTTTTTCTTCTGGAATCGTGTTGACTACATATCCATAAACCATCACCCTGCTTGCATTGGACATAATGAAATGGACGACTTTACACTAATGTCCTCACTTGTAATTACTCACTGGAGCTCAATGGGAAACAGAATTATGGTTGGAAGCATTCTTTCAGTTGAAGAAAATTGTTGAAACTTGAGTCACATTGGAATCCACTGATGGACTTTGTTACCTGGTGGTTCACACTTTGTGTAGTGAATAACAGCCAACCCTGATCAGTGCAAGGAAAGCTGTTGAGATGCAGAGGATGCTTTCGATGCTTCAGGGCGTCTTAAGTGTTTATGTTGTTTATGTACGTTTAATCCAGATGCAGTCACACTAAACACGAGCAAAATTCCCCAACAACAAACGTATAGGGAGACTTAAGCTTTGCAATTGTCTTTTTGCACTTAAGGTTATCACACTAAACAAAAGCAATACAGTTTGCCTCAGCAGTGAGCCAGCGGTGGCTGTGGTGGTGTGCGTTAGTTTTACTGGATTGTCATGTATTTTTAATCTGCACATAATTTACAGGGATCTATAATCTCATTTGGAATAGTCCGCCAAGATCCAGTCTTAAATAAAAGATGGAGATGATGCAAAATTGCTTCTGAATAAAATATATTTGGAGATGGGTTAGAGTACTGTCCCCGGGATGAGGTCTCATAAGATGATGTTCATTAACTGACCAAAGCTTTTGTGTGTTTTCTCTCTCTCTCTCGCTCTCTTCTCTCTCTCTCCCTCTCTCTCTCTCTCTCTCTCTCTCTCTCTCTGTGTGTGTTAATCAGTCAATCAAGAAATAAGCATGCATGTTTCAGGGATCCATCCCAGTAAAGTGCTTTTGTAATTTAATACAGGCAAATAACAAGAGAGGACGTTAAAGATATGTTATTGGCTGGAGCCACGCCTCCTCCCTGCATTCCTCGGTCACGGATCATTGTTTGACAGATTACCTATTGAGAGGTGACTGAGAGGTGGAACGAGGGTCAGTCAGGCAGATTTAAGCAAACAGATGTTTTATGGATTATTGTCTGTCTCGCTGTCTCGCCTACACTTTACATCAGTGGTTCTCAATCCAGTCCTCAAGAACCCCCCTGTCCTGGAGGCTTTAGCTCCAGCTCTACTCAGACACACCTGAACCAATTAAGGTATCATGAAAACGTGAAGCCTCTAATTGGTTCACGTGTGCCTGAGTAGAGCTGGAGCTAAAACCTCCAGGATGGGGGGGGGGGGGGTCCTTGAGGACTGGATTGAGAACCACTGCTTTACATCAATAGATGGAGCACACTTTTATTCTGTTTGACCTCAGATGCTCTTTTCTTTTATAATGAGGAGCCAGGTGTTCGCTCTCTCACTCTCTCTCTCCCTCTCTCCCTCTCTCTCTCTCTCTCTCTCTCTCTCTCTCACATTAACACTAACAATCATGTAGGTGCAGGTTATCAAATGGGCTGTCACAAATCACTGCAGAAGGCATTTCCTCCCAATCAGTGGCATGGCTCTGCACAGCTTGCTCGTTTAGTCTGCGTGGCCATATGGGAGATGTGCTGCTGAGGCTGTATAGGGAGGAAACGTAGTTAAGCAGCTGCGCTTTTGAATGGCTGTCGTTCCTCCACATTCCTATCGGGATTTTCTCCTGCCAGACAGGGAAACTAGTCCATGAAGTATCATTGCTTGCTTGACTACTTCACAAAATAAGAGTGTAGCGTTGCACCGCTCCATGACCTTTCCTTTAAGGGTTAGAGCTGAACGCACTTTGCCCAGTGATTGATTATCATCGATCGTACGTGTAAGTAATATAGACATTGATTCCTTTCAGAAAGTTAAATATCAGAGAAAATTGAACATGAGGGAAAAGTGAGGGAAAGAGGAGTGGGGTTGAGAAGCATGAGACAACAGTGAATATTTTCTCCCCACATCTTGGCAGTGAGCTGATTATACTGCAGCAGAACATCCACATCATTCCCAGTGGCCAAGACTTATTCATGCTCTCAATGAAAGAAATGAAAGATTTATTGCAGGCCAGCTCATGTGCGTAGCTTGGGCAAGTCTTTTTTTTTTTCAGGTGTTTTGGGGGCAGGCAGGGCCAAGGATGTAATAGACCTGTCAAGAGTCTCCGGAGAGGAGCGATAGAGAAGCAGAAATAGGAGATTAGACTGGGGAAGAAGGAGATAAGAGGAAAGGTTGGAGGAAGATAGGCAGGTGGACATTATTGAAGGAAGATTTACAAATAGGATTTCTCAGTGCTTTTCAACAAAAGGGCATCAGACAACGCGGGGATGAGGAATAGAGGGCGTCATTTGATTATCTCGAGGTAAAAAGTGAAATCAAAACAAGAGCCTGGAATTTAATCACGCAGTGCAGAAAGAAATTACAGCCTTGTCTGTCTCCTGATACCCACTCTTGTTTTGCTGTCTGCTCATTAATTGAGATTCAACACCAATAAACAACATTTTCACATAAGCCCAGTTATTCTTTGTTTTGTCTCGGAGTGCCGATCAGTTGCTCAACGTAGCGAAACAGACTGCAGAACAAAACACCATGCTTGTTTTGTTCTGCATTTTACCCCCATGCATTTTTAAATATGTGGCTCAGCAAACCCGATGGTGTAGTACAGACTCAGCCTGAGGCACCGTTGAGGACAGACACAGGAAAGATGGCAAATTAACCATTTCCTCAGTCCTAACTTGTGAAAGAAAAAGTGATGTTCTTCAATAAAGGAGTAATGATTTATTGAACCATGGACACGATGTCTCTGTCCCACATGACATCAAGGCATGAGTCATTAGGTTGAGTTGAGTTTTCAATTAAAACTGATTGAAAGGGTTTTCCCTCTCGTTAAACTTTGTGTTTGTACCCCGACACCATTTCTTCTCCAAACCGGTTATCTTTAATCACTAATTCAGATCAGTTGTTGTTACAAGTTGAGAAGGGTGAGTGTCCCGTCAGCAGAATGGTGTTCATGACTAGGTCTCCATGAATTCCTGAGTGAGTTTGGCACTGTGAGTTTGGCTGAGCATCCTTTGTGCTCCGACTCAAATGTACTTTACTATTTCGATAAACTGAAATGTGAATCTGTACTGAATGTTGAGGTATCCACGCACCGGACAAAGAAACATCTTGCAGCCTGGAAGCATTTCGCCCGTGTCTCTCTTTGTTGCCTGTTGCTGGGAGAATTGCCGCCTACTTTACCCAAAAATGTGCCTTGTGTACCGTCGCCCTTACAATGCAAGAAAGAAATGAAATATACACATCCATGATGACGGAAGGCATGGATTATCAGGAGGGATAGATACAGTATAGGCAGCAAATTGGGTGTTCGTGTGGGCTTCAAGGTCACAGATTGCATTCAGAACGTATGCTGTGTAGGTTTTCAATCAAAGCATTGTGTTCAATTATGGAGAAAAACTGTCAGGCTGCAGTTCCATTTTCCGTTCAGCGTGACCTCAAATCCAGATAAGGTCAGGCTTGCTTATTATTGGAGTTTTATGTAGCGTGCACGCAATCCAGCCGGAATGTGCATACAAGCAATATAACGAGACGGAGAGGGAAAGCGGGGGAGAGCTAATGCATTGCAGTCACTGATTTAATTACTGTACAAGTAGCCACAGGAGACTCATTCACTCAACAGCCGTTCTCAGGCCGACGGTGGCCATACCGCGACGTGATCTCATGAAATAGAATAGAAATAGATTTAGAATCAGACCTCAAAAATCCCATCCAAATGACAGGTGTCACTATCTCCTCGGGCGAGTAGATACTGCGCTTGTGCACGCAAAGTTTCAGCCCATGCCTGTGTAGGTGCTTGTGTCTGTGTCTGTGTGCATGCAAGAATGCAGCGGTGGCCATTTGTGTAATTGAATTGATTTTTAACTAGAAACCAATAAATCGACTTTAGCAAACGCCGGTCTCCTTACAATCGATAGACTGCATTAGACTGGTTTCACTCAAACAGGCCATCAATAGATCATTTAGATCATGCCTTCACCTCGGCAACTTCCACGTTTCATTGCTGCAGGAAAGTGTTTATTGTGTTTTATTATTTGGAGGGTGAAAGCTTGGTTGTTGCCGGGGTGGTGCACTAGTTTGATCCCTGGTAAAATCCTGATTCTCTGCTGTAAACCTTAGATCCATAAAGTTTCTACAGAAATGTCCACCGTTTCAACAGAGCCGAAGGTAATCACTATAAACAATAAACTTTTTTTTCATGTTCTGTCCGACTGCAAAGAGCGACATCCAAAACCCAATCAATGAAGTTTCTCGATTAACTATCAAGCCCAATACAAGCATCTGCTGCAAGACAAGACAACCATAAAGACATAATTGGTCTACTGTTTACAGTGGACTTGCCTTCAGAATACTTATCCCGTTGTCTAGTCTTTGATATCATAGGAAATCAAAATCCAAGTAGAGATCTCATATTTATACCTTTTACCAAATTAGTTATTTTTAAGACTAAGATGAGACTAAATGCATTTTCTCCTATTTCTCAAATTCAACTCAAGAGAAACAACCACATAACAGCTCATGTTGATCTCACTCTGATCAGAACAAGAGATCTGAAATAAGTCCTTTAATCTTCTGAATATGAGACCATGAGATCAGAGAAAGATCTCAAAGAAAACTCAATACTGTTGCATTTTCCTATTGAAGCCACGAGGCCAACAGCCATATAGTAGGAGAGTATTATCCTATATATGTCACATGTTAGCATCTTCACATTCATCTCATAACGTCTCACATATCCTTTCTCTCTCTGTCGTCTCCTCGTTGCTCCTAAGGGGTTTTAGGAGAAACATTTCAGATGAAGGTGATCACAAAATGACACAAAATTGAGATCTCCCCTATTTCTGAGGAGATGAAGAAAAGACGACTCTGAGGCTTATACCTCTGGGATTGTACCGTATACGCGTAAAGAGATTTGATCAGGTTTCGTTTCGTTCAGATCACGTTATATATAAATCTGTGTAAACGTGCTGCAGATGCCTGTTGTCTGTATGCTACCAAACAGGCAAACAGCAGTCTGTGTGTTTTAAAGGTCCAACGTCACCACCAGGGTTTTGATTTTCTTTTCAACAGAAGTAATCGATGAACGATGTACGATCCGTTTTGTTTGGACAGGAGGCGAACTCCTTCACGACCCGCGCTATCCGTGCTGTTTAGCCTTTTAGGTCAGAATCAGAATCAGTTTGTTTTCACACACAAGGAATTTGACTTGGTGTTCGGTGCATAACAATAAACATAGCACGATTCTTTATTTGCTCCCCACTGGGAATCTCTTTGCTTGCTCCCCTTCCGCAGGGAGGTCAGAGGTCAGGGTCATCTGCAGAACAACAGCACCACTGGAGCTGATTGGCTGTCTCAAGGACACTTCAGCAGGGCAGATGCTTGACAACACGGCTGGTCCAATTAGAGGGGGGGCGTCTTCCTCCTCACTAATTGGACTAAACTGTACCACAATAATGAACAACACCCAGCAGAGCAGATCACAGGTCAGGGTCAGAGAAAGACAGGTGGTATTTAAGGCTGTGAGGCAGACATGATGATGGGCGGGGGGGGGCGGGGTTGGGATGGTGAAAACCTTAACAAATTCCTTCCACGACCTTGGGAGTGACAGGGGAGTTCATACAGGAGAGAAACTGTGTGTTAGTAGTTCAGCTTCCTGTAGCGGATCCATATTTCATACAGCTTCGTGCGTGCTATTATACGACGCTGTTGTTCAGGCGTGTCAGACCAGAGGCAGGTCAACTCAACGTGGTCCAGATAAGGGAGGGAGAAAAGCTGGCAGACGGGTTAGAATATCCTCATGATCTCTTCCTCCTCTACGTGGAGCAGGAGGACTTAGACCTTCAGGAAGTGGTTACTGCTGGTGAGTTTCAAGAAGCTGCTAGGACTACAGAGAATCTACCTATCTTTGATTAAGGTGATTTAGGGCTGTGCAACTGTTTTCCTGTCTTCCTCCTCTCTCTCTCTCTCTCTCTCTCTCTCTCTCTCTCTCTCTCTCTCTCTCTCTCTTACTATGAAATTCTTCATTATTGTCATGTTAACTAAATGTGCTGCTGCTGTATTGGTCATTCTCCCTCATAGAGGAGCTCCATCACCTTAAATAGATTAATGTGGAACAATAAATTGTGCTCTAAGTCAATCCAGCAATGGAAAATGGAAAGTAAAACGTAAAATGTAGCTGCCAATCTTCACGGCAATCTAGTCTAGTTTGTTTACGGCAATTTATCAAAACCAAAAAAAAAAAAGCAGATGATGGAAAGACTTTCCAAGGCACACTGGAAGGTTTTTCAACGGTCCCAGTTTTGAACGGGGTCATTTCATCCCTCTGCCTCTGTCTGTCACCAGCTTCCAGACTGGTCATGTCCACTGGAGCGAGATCATGACTTCGCTCAACGAGACAGGCGAGACCTCCTCCTCCTCCTCCTCGTCCTCCTCTCCCTCCCTCCCTTTCCCCTCCACGGATCGCAATTTCTCCATCCCCTTCACCCATGACCCTGCGCTCTCTTCTTCCTCCCCCATCTCCTTCACCTCCTCCTCCTCCTCCTCCTACTCCCTGTCTTCCTCCAACTGCACCAGCTCTCCGTCGCCCTCCTCTCCTCCGTACAACTTCTACGCGGTGCTGCTGGTGCTCGTCATCTTCTGCGTGGTGTTTGGCAACGTGCTGGTGTGCATGGCGGTGTCGCGCGAGCGATCCCTGCAGACCACCACCAACTACCTCATCGTCTCCCTCGCGGTGTCCGACCTGCTGCTGGCCACGCTGGTCATGCCCTGGGGCGTCTACCTGGAGGTGTGTGCACACGTGTTCATGTATTTGTGTACATTTCCTTGTGTATGTGTTGCTGCTGTGCTCACTCATGTCATTGTATTTCTGTATTGTGTACATTCAGAGAATTACTTGCACTGCACTTGTCAATCAAACACATTATAAATCTGCACATCATTCCATACCAGTCTTCATCTAATATATTTATATTACCACTATATATGCATATGTACATACTCTACTGCTGTACGCACTTTACTGCTATTTGCACTTCTGGTTAGATGCCAAACAGCATTTTGTTGTCTCAGTACTTGTACTGAGACACTCTGTGACAATAAAGTTGAATCTAATCTAATCGAATCCAATCCAATCTGCCTCTCTACCTTTGTACTGCTCCATATAGCTGTATTTAAAAAGTTTTATTTCAAAATTGACACAACTGACAAAATTGACTGTTAGCAATTGCTGTCATGACATTTCTTCATGTATTGTACATTATATTCCCTATGTAGGGTTCTAACGCAGCTCCGGGAAGACTGGAAAAGTATTTCCAGTAATTCCAAAACTTCAAATGTTTTGGAATTACACAAAAAATGTCTGGAGTATGACCAAATAATTTTGTTTGGTCCCAAAATACATGACATTTTTTATGTAGTTTTTTATGTAGACCCACTGTCATTTCATGTATTGTGATATTTAAGATAAGATGAATCTTGATGCTCTCCATGGGGAAATTGGCAAAAATTGATTTGAAAAATAGAATATGAATACAAATATTTCCAAAGCGATTCAAGAAATGAAGGTCCTGGAAAAAGTATGGAACTGGAAATGGCATTGAATCGGTGTTCCTTTGTTGAAGGTGGTGGGAGAGTGGCGCTTCAGCCTCATCCACTGTGACATCCTCCTGACCCTGGATGTCATGATGTGCACTGCCAGTATCCTCAACCTCTGCGCCATCAGCATCGATAGGTGCCCTTCTCTTCCTTTTTCTTTCCATTTCTCTCACGTTGTCTTTTCCTGCCATGTCTCCTCTAATTTAGTAGACTTTAAACACTCACACTCCCCGTCTGTCACAGTTTCTCTCTCTCTCTTCAAAGTGCCCTTTCACCAAGACGAGAACTTCGTTGATGATAAATGATTACACGGCCTCTTATCTAGAAAGGCGACAGTAAATCAGCGTGATTTATTTGCTTGCAGTGTGATTTGTCTTGTACACTCTCAACCTTTTCGAAAAAAAAAAAAGGTCCGCAAAACATGCTCGCACACACACACACACACACACACACACACACACATGCATATACACATACAGTATGCAGTATGCTTTCAATGTCCTGCAAAATTAGTAGGTGTTCAATTTTCATCCGTCATGCATCAGTGAGACTTTGGTGTTCCTTGTGATTCCCTCTTTGCGGGTCCACTGGGATGTGACCAGACTGTATATTGGTGATTTTTTTTTGTACACCCGGATCCACATAGAGTTGCTGGGAATTGTATCTATTGAAACAGAGTTGCACACGTACAGGACCCTCTGCCCACTGCGGGGATTACAGAAGCTCACTGCAGAAAACTGCTCACACCGGCACTTACAGCGGAGGGCTCTTTAATTGGTTTTGACATGCTAGCAGTCGTGGGCTTTTTGTCACATCACCTATGAAACTGACAATGACAGCTTTTGGCCACTTGCAGGGTGGTGGACCAAAACTATTCAAATATTTGTCTGGGCTCAAGATCCAGTTCTTGGATTATTGGCACACATGCATTTGAAACAACTTTCGGTCTTCACACGTTCAACTGCACAATAAGAATACAAATATTTTAAAAAACTTTTATGGCTTCAAAATTGAAAAGTGACTGTGGTCATGATTGTTGGCACCCTTTTCTAATTCTTAGTTGCACAGCCTTTGGCAATGATGACCATCAATGACCATGCATGTAACCATCAATATGCTTCCTGCAGTTTTCTGCTGGTAGTTTCTGCAATTGAAGGTCTATCTCTGTAGGGATCCTTTCCGTAACGTTGTCAGACACTTCCAATAACAATCTGAGCCTGTCAGTGGCAAAAACAAGCACTTTTAGTGGACAAACTTTGATCGGCACACTTGCCCCTGCGGATTACGTTGCAGCCATAGCAGCGCGTTTCGCAACTGCCGGCTGAGGCGATCTACCGGAGCAATTCCAAAACTTTTTGTACCTATTTTGCGGTATAAATTACAAATTTGTACAAATAGAGCCCAGGTTTAAAAATACCGGAATTCCCCTTTAATAAAGCACATACCTACCTACCCACCTTACTCTGTACCAGATGGTGTGCTAAAGCATACACTGTGTGTGTGCTCAAGCATGTGTCATCATCTGTGTGTGTACTTTTGTGTGTGTGAGACACTTGCTGATGTGTTTATCCGTGTGTGTGCTTGTGTACGTTTGCAGATACACAGCAGTGGCCATGCCCTTACTGTACAACACCAGATACAGTTCCCGGAGGAGAGTGGCTGTGATGATCGCTGTGGTGTGGTTCCTCTCCTTTGCTATCTCCTGCCCTTTGCTGTTTGGACTCAACAACACTGGTAACAATCTGCTTCCCAGTCTCTAGTTCTCCCTCCATGGAATGAGTGAAAGGCCTGAGGGAAAAATCACTTTCAACATTTTCATCATCTTGAGTAAAGCGAAAGAGGAAAGCTTTGACACCTAGCACCTTTTAATATACAGTACTGTAGTTTGAAAGACTGGTACTAACCGTGTTTGACCTCAGCTAGCCATCGTTCATTGGTTGCCATGCCAACTCTTCTGGTAACAATAGAGGTATTAAGGGTCTTGTTTGCTTTATGTTTTTACTTCAGTGCTGTCAGCTTTACTTGGCTGCACCTCATACCACCTCAGACACGTCACTGTCACATCCATAATCACAGTAAAGTATATCCTCTGTGTTATTGCTGTTATACACTGGATGATGGAAAATGTGGATAAGCTATTGTTATTATTTTGAATAAATGTGCATTGAATAAATAAAAGATAAATACAAACCCAGTAGTGACCAAAACAAATAGGTCTGAGTCTGAGACTGTAGAAATACAGAGACCTCCTGAGTACTACAGCCCCAGGTTAACCAACAGCACCAAGTCTTAGATAGGGCTGCTTGGTGCTGTGCAGGGTATTATACTTACTTACTTTTTTTGTTTTTATTATTTGCACTGTTCTTTCTTGATGGTTTATCATCTTCTTTTAGAAAAAAAGAGATTATACTCACTAATGTGCAGTTTATAGAGTCTTGCCACGCACACATACACACATACGCTAATAAACACCCACACATCACAGTTACTGTCTCAAAGGCCTTCAAAACACCCACATGATGAAACAATAAATTAAAAGAACGCCCCCAACCTTAGACAAAAACTCCCAGCCCCGGCTTCTGAGAAAGCCAGGGGACGAGCAGGCACATATAATCCTTGACTTTCTGTTGTCTCATTTGAGATTTATGTTGTGAGAAAAGTAGCTGAATTCACTGAATGAAGGCAGTGAATGGGGACTTAAGTCATGAAGGTGTCGGCGTTGAGCCCCAAAGGAGCCTCTTGAGCTGAAACGGAAAACAAGTAATTTGAGAGTTAACATTCGGTAGCCTCAGCTGCACTCCAAACACAACCAGAGCTGTAGGGGCAGATTGTGTGCTAAAGCGAAGAGATTTTATTTTCTTCAATCATGTATTGCCATGAGAACATTGTTGAACACTGTCGTTTTTTTTTCCATTCCTGTGCCAGTATGTACTTGAAGTGGGGGACTGCCAAGTCATTAAAGTTCATTAAACTTTAAAAAAAATAAAACTTTAGTGACTTTTCTCTTTGAATTGGTTCCTTTTATAGGCATGTTTCAAGCCGTCTCTAAAGTTTAGCTTCTCATGTTTGGTCTCAACGTTTTCCTCTTTCCAAACCCCCCCCTCTTGTTTCATCAGCAAGCCGGGAGGGGACCAAGTGCAGCTTTGCCGACCCAGCCTTCGTGGTGTACTCATCTGTGGCCTCCTTCTATGTTCCCTTCATCGTGACGTTGTTGGTGTACGCGCAGATCTGTGTGGTGCTGCGCAGACGAGGCCGACGCACCGCCCCGCCTCGCAGACGCAGCCTGCATGCTCAGGGGGGCGCTGAAGCAGGGGACGGCCATCGGCACAGGAAGGTAGTGCTGTCAATCAGGAAGTCGACTAAATTCAGTCCAGCCTCTCACATTTCAGACCCTTTCACAATGCATGTCTTCTCACAGACTTTTCCCGGCGAACATTTTGACGTTGAATAGATTTCGACCGGACAGTTTGCACCAACATTGGAAAACCCTGCAAATATAGCGACAAAATGGAAGATGAGATGACGTCCGTTGCCCATAGCTACTACCTGCATAATTTTGTGAAATAGGGACCTTAATATCTTTCTCATATCAGTTCATGAACTTTTACTGTGCCATAACATTTTGTGCTCGTTTGGGTTGCCGTTGAACTTGGCCACCTCCTGCACGTTGCCATCTGTCAAATGCCTGCTGGGTTTTCTTGACTTGTCTTTTGACTGCTGTGTGCGCTCCCCCCTTCCCTCTCAGAATAAGTGCACACACCCAGAAGATGTGAAGCTATGCACCCTGATCCTAAGGCCCCCTACCGCCGCCCCCCAACGCAAGAAAGTGGTGAGTCTCCTGAAGAAAGCCGCAGTTATGAAACAGCACAAGTGAATTTTCTCTTTTCCTCATCCACTATGAGTCTGGTCCCTCCCGTTCTGCTATTTTCCCTCTTACCGCCACCAATGTCTCCTTACTTCATTCTCATTTCTCCTCTACGATCAAGCATGCATGCCTCCTTTTGTCCTCGCCGCCTACCTCACTTACCGCCCACCTTCATCTGTCTTTACCTATCAGACTTTGGTGAAGGAGGCGGTGGCCCACCCCCTTGAGGTGGAGCCTGGTCGATTCCTGTCCCAGACCGAACAGAGCCTGGCTCCACCCCCTGCTCCCCAGCCCGCCTCCCACTCGGGGCGGTCCAAGATCTCCCTGTCCGTCTCGGTTGGACCCGCCCCCGTTCTGTCCCCCGCGGCGGCGCGATCGGCCCTGACGCCTCGCCCGCCCACCCTCGAGGATGGCATGAGGGGCCGTGAGGGATGGAGGGAGCGCAGTGTAGGCAGGGAGAAATGGGGGATCACCAAGGAGAGGGTGAGAGGGAGGCTGTCACAGCAGAAGGAGCGGAAGGCGACGCAGATGCTCGCTATTGTGCTTGGTGAGAGAAAAACACAGAAGGGAAGATTAATTGATGAATTGATTAATTTATGATCTTTGGCCCTTGTTCTACGGCATTTGCAATAACTGAATTTCCACTGAGAGCAAACAAAGCATGCCTATACAGTATGCCTATATATGCCTGTCTCACTGTGTGTGTGTGTGTGTGTGTGTGCAAAGAAAATGCCAGTGTATACAAACATATAAACGACTTGTATGTGTGTCCATGATGCAAATCAAAATATGAACCTGTGACAAGTATTTGGTAAATACTCACATTTTCAAGTTTCTTTCTTTATGATATAGCTTAAATTCATGGTATTGTTGTAAGCAGTGTAAATTCCTATTCACACAGGACTGATATTAGGGGGATGGCCAGTGATTTGTAATAAGTGTGGAGATTGTTGTTTTAATCCTGTGCGAATCTGCTGTTTGTAAAAATAGTAAAAAGTAAAAATTCCAATAATACAAATCCCAGAAGAATTGAACTCTCTGTAATTGAATTTGTTTACAATTTATTTCTTCTACTTTAGACGCCTGATTTATATCTTCCTCCTGTCATGAAAAACAGAGGCTGTAGTGGCAGCTATGGAGGTTTGAATGTGTTTTGGTGACGATTTGTAAAATGTTGACCAGAGCGCTGATGATTTTATCAAATTTGTTTTTCCTGTGTGAATGCACAAACTGCATCTCACAAAATCTCTCCAGATAATACAAGTCCCATGCAAACAGGTCTGAAGACACACACTCACACACACATGCCTCCTACACATCCTCTAATCCATGTCCTGTCATGTCCTGTTCCCAAGGTGTGTTCATCATCTGCTGGCTACCTTTCTTCCTGACCCATGTGCTGAAGGCCCACTGTAGCAGCTGCTGTATCACCCCTTCCCTGTACAGCGCCGTCACCTGGCTGGGCTACCTCAACAGTGCCGTCAACCCCGTCATCTACACCACCTTCAACATCGAGTTCCGCAAAGCCTTCATCAAGATCCTGCACTGCTGAGAGGAGGAGGAGGAGGAGGAGGAGGGATGAGAAGCGCCACCAAAAAAAACAAAAAAACAAAACAGCGGGATGTGGGTTTGAGAGCAGAGGTGAGAGAGAGAGAGAAAGAAAGAACGAGTGAGAGATGGATTGATACACACTGAATGAGAGATGAAAAAAGAGCATGAAGAAACCGAACCGCGGTTTTGATAAACGAGGAGGCGGGAGACGAGACAAGGGAAGGGCATGAAAGACTGATGAGGAATCGGGAGTGATGTGAGCGAGGCAGGGGGAAAATGAGAGACAAGAAAAATGGAAACAGCAGCACAGACGAGACTTGGGGGGAAAGAACAGAATACCAAAACGAGGGAACGAAAGAGAAGAGAGAGAGATGTAACAACTGGATGACGAAAAAACAGAATCCGCAATGCAAGGCGAGAAAAAGACAACGGCCAGAACACAAGAACAAGCTGGAGAGATATTCATCAAAAAGGAGACGTGCACTGTATATACAGTCTGAAAAGGGAATATATGAGGGCTGTGGCGCTCTCCTGTGCATACTGACTGAGAGGCTGCACATACGTGGGGCCAAACTCCCCCGCAGACATGACTGTTTTTCCAATTTACTTGGAAGGTTTGACTTCTCTCTGTTTTGTTCTCTACTTGTGGACTAGGCTAAACAGCAGCTTGTTGTTTGTTTACATGTGCTCGTCTTTCTCGGAGGACTGGAATATGTCAAAACAAAGAAAAAAAACAACTTTAATTTTGATTCTCAAGCTCAAGGCTTTATCTGTTTCCATTTTTTAACAAACCTGTGAAAGTTATATGAAGGGAAACTTATTGATTGAAATCACACTGTATAGAGCTCTTACTGTAATATTGTAAATATTGTGTTGGTTTTTTATTGTAAATAGTGTCAACCTGTTAATTTGTTCTTGCACATTTCTGTTGAGCATTGCCACTTTTTACATTTCACTGCACACCCCGTGTGTGTATGTGACAAATAAACTTCTTGAACTTGAAGACTCCTTTCATCCAATTCTATGTGGACATTTTTGTTTTGCTTTGAGTGTTTATGTGAGATATGTTTTTGTAAATAACTGTGTTACTGCTTTAGACCAGGGGACACTGCTGTTGTACAAATCATTGTAATAAACCAAAAAAACATATTCTCTGTCATTGTTTTTCATTTTAGACTAATCATCATCATCTTCACTAACCTAGAGCAGGTATAGAGGACCCTCGTCACTAATAAGGGCCCGACTGGTTTTCATATTCAGACTTGGATTCCATGTTAGGTCAGATTATTAACATCTTGGCTTCCTTGTGCTTCCCATCGGTGTGTTGGAAACTTAACGTGGCACTGTGTGACCGTGTGTCCGTCCTGACGCAGCGCCTGTCGCCAGGAGGAATGGCTGCCTGTTGCCGAGGGACTACAGAGGGATGCTGACTGGACCATCTGGTTTTAACCGAACCACACACACTGTTTCAATTCAGCATATTTACATTATTCTTGCCACTACCTTTCTTTACTGATGATCCAAATACAGGACACATCTTGTTAGTTAGTTGTGAGGAGTTGTCAAATGACTTTAAATTCTCGATTCATAGAATACCATTAAATAGTCCATTAGTACCATAATAGTAGTAGTAGTAGTAGTAATAGTAATAGTAAATAGTACCATAAATACCATTCCTTTAAACCAACAGCACCACTACACGGCGCTTCAGTCATACTGTGAATCTGGCCTTAAGTGACCTTAAGAGACTCAAACATTTTGAGAAAAAACAGCATCCAGTCTTTGTAGGGCTTTGAGCTATGGAGCAAACCTCGGTCAAATAGGAATGCAAGTATTTCCTGTGGTTCGTTTTGGTTTCTGACTAGATTGGTGCGGTTTGTCCCGGTGCCAAAGTGGCAGAAGGTTTCGAGAATCACAGGAAAGAATATGAACTGTAGTTTGGTACACTTTATTCCCCACAAGGTGCTCCGAGCAGGATAAAACTACTTCACCTATGGGGTGTTAGGAATTATTTATTGGTCGTGGTGATGATTGTAAGAAGAAAGCTGCAACAAACTACGTCCAAGGATTCAATCAGTTCAGCTCTGAAAAGGAGAGATATCCGACAGCATACAGTTCCTCTATACGGTCTCATCCATGAGTGAATCAAGTTGAGTGGAAGTAATTATGAATCTCCTTTCACTAGACCTGTGAACATCATTGTCTCTTGTACTCATTTTCTATTGACTTGATTATAGGCACAAAGGGCCTGTGTTGTAAAAGAGGCAGCCAGACGGCCTTTAGTGTATTGTATTGTCTTGCCGAGACAAGACAATCTTGCCAACTATATAATTTCCAACAAGCGACTAGAGGCCATGTCTCTTATCCCTGTGGGAGAGGACGTCGGTCGATCAGAGGATGTGTGGAAATGAACAGTTCAGCAAGTTCAGATGAAGAGCCAGTCAACTTGATTGGTGTACATTTTGACATCAAAAGGAAGGAGGGGTGTGTGTGTGTGTGTGTGTTACAGATCATTTAAAAGGTCCTCCAGGAGTATGTTTGCTCTTTGAAGTGGTGTCGTATCGCAGCACCACTGTAACCCCGTCGCTGGGTAACAACCACGACGGGGAGTCTGTGAACTGCTGTCTGCCAGCACCTTACACTGTCTGATGGAGGATGGAGTAACGTAATAGGATGAGCAAATACCCTTGCTGGTGTGAAACAGGACACACACACACCCACACACACACACACACAGTTATGCCTCTTCAATGAAATCCAACTCCTTGGTGTGCAGGTATGTGTGCCTGCCTGTGTTGGCGTTATAGGTGTGCCTGGGTGTCTGTGAGTGTGAGTGACCCAGTGGCGTGGTATACATTACCCTCTGTTGTTAAACTCTGACTCAGGCTCACAATTATGCCCATGCATATTTCATGGACCCCGATGACATGAACGCACATATCCGTTACTGCCCTGACTGCTGGCTCCTGAGATTAAGGTGGAGGAGGCAAGAGAGTGGAGCCGCGGTAGGAGAAAGAGGAAGGTGATGGAGGGAGGGACGTAATGAAAGGATTAAGTGGTAACTGAGGAGAGAGGAGAGGAGGGGGAGCGGGTACAGAACTGCAGAAGAAGAGGTGACAAATTGCTGAAACCCATGCAAACTGAAGAAGATGGATTCAGAGTGACAGGATAGATATCCGTGGATAAAAGATGCATCAACAACAACAGGGTTCCTTTGGAGTCTTGTCACTGACGGTGCACTGATGGTGGGTTTTTCTCCCCACTGTGATATTTGTGGGTCTGATAAGTGAAGGAGACGTACTCGACTGAATAAGCCCACGCACGCAAATGACGCCAACGCATGCAAAGCCGTCCTGCTGACATTCAGGTGAGAGAGCTTGAAAAATGTCCCAGACTTTGGCGGCTGTGAAAGGAAATGTACATTTTTGCTCTCGGGACGTGAAGCAATCACAGCTTGTGTCGCATACTATTGACTATGCAATTGATTTCAATCACAGATGCCCCTTTTTCCAAACGCAATATTATTTATTATCATTAGAAATTGACTAATTCTAGTCACATAAGTCCCATTCTTGCTGCCAGTTCTCCCCCTTACCCCCTTAGTTTTTGGATGATTAGTATTTTCCTCACATCAAGCTTGTGTTTGAGTCGTCTTTTTAAATGTGTGTTAGAAAATCAGGTTCATTCCATCTCACAACTAATAACAGATTTACTGACCTTTAAATTATCAGGTCCCATCTGACATTTTGGTCAAAAACGAGTAATTCACATAATGTAGTTCCACAAACAGGTCTTAACGTGCCTGAAGTTGCAGTTTTGAAAATGTTTATTTACCTAGGTAATAAAATGCACCTCGATATGTGAAAATGTCAACGCTCGATATCTCAAAACTACTCTGGATACAGGCGGATAATTCCAAGTTCAAGTGTTGCTGTCACCGTTGTGTCTTTTGCAGGACTCGTCTAATTCCCGTTCAGCTGGAGTCTCAGGGTCTCCTGTCATCCAGCTCAGCCAGATCTGATATCCGATGGATCTTGTCCAGAGCAATACTTGAATACTACTAGTCACGCACACAATCCACAAGCTACACACCTTCAGGAGCACCAACATATTGTGTCTACCCCGACACCTCGAACACCCAACACCATGACAACTTCCCCCAACTTGACAAGTATGGATTTGCAGGCCCAGGCTGGCAGCCCCAGTACTCCTGGTGCACAGCAGCCAGTTATTGCATCGATCTATCCATCGCTTGAGCACTGGTCATCTACATCTTTCCAAACTCCAACCAATCCTGAAGTAATGGCCGTATCTTCTCTCGCCCCTTCTACGGTCTTCACACTCATGCCCCACTTAATAAGATCTGACGTACAACCAGCTGCAGCTGATGGGCCTCATGGAAACTTGTACCCAGAGCTTCCGTCCTTTTCTGAAGTAGCATCAGAGCCTCAACCTTTAGAAACAACACCTTCTGCCTCTGGTGCTCCAGCCTTACCCACAGGGGACGCGAATCCAGAAATCCCTCCTCCACCGCTCCCTCGTGGTGATAATCCCCAAGAGGTTCAGCAGAGGAAATCGTCAGATGGAGGTCCAGTGGAGGAGGGATCGGTTGGGCTTCATGGAAACTTGGACCCAGAGCTTCCGTCCTTTTCTGAAGTAGCATCAGAGCCTCAACCTTTAGAAACAACACCTTCTGCCTCTGGTGCTCCAGCCTTACCCACAGGGGACGCGAATCCCGAAATCCCCCCTCCACCGCTCCCTCGTGGTGATAATCCCCAAGAGGTTCAGCAGAGGAAATCGTCAGATGGAGGTCCAGTGGAGGAGGGATCGGTTGGGCTTACATTACCCAAAGACCCCCCTGATCAAGAACCAGGTATGGTAATAACTAATAACTGAAACATAGAGAGAACTGTGGTCCGTACAAACATATATGTGCAGGTGCGTCGGTCCCAGATATGAACGTCTTAACAAGCAGAGAAGTAAGAAAACTTGCACACTGCTAAATGATGAGAAAGAATCTTGGCTTTTCATTTATATGACGGATGCTCGAACAAAATCCAATCAATAACAACAGGAGTTTATTCTAGCTGTGAGTTGGAGGCTGGAGGGTGGGTGGAATTACATGCTCAGTGCTCACCAAGAAGGCTAAAGTACCTGAAGAACCTGAACCCCAAACTGTACCAGGCGACCGTGCACTCTGACCTCTCTGGTGTAAGGCATGCATGTGCAGAACCAGGGGACAAGACAAGTTCCAGTTGCCTTGGGTGAAACATTCTTATTTAACTGTGATTCAATGGGCAGGGTACAGTCGCATTCTACAAATGAACCAAAATCAGATTTGTTTCTGATGTGTATCGTTTATAATGCTACTGTACTTTATAGTCAGGGCCGGCCCTAGACTTTTGGGGGCCCTAAGCAGGATTTGGTTTGGGGGGGGGGGCCCTCATTGTGAAGTGTTGCCACTTCACATGGCACTGAACCAACTTGTGTATTGTAAATATTAGTTTAAGCACACATAATGTACAAATAAGCATGTAAAGACTAAAGTGGGACCTGTTGGCAGCAACACTATCTTTAAATAGACTACAGTAAATACAGTATTTGTCTATTACCCCCTAAGTGCTGGCAAACTGTCGAAGAAAAGCTTGTGAAGATACTTATAGGGGACAGTAAATTACTTAGCCTACCTAAATTGTCCATTTCGCCCGTCTCTGTGTTTATTGTTTTGTCACTATTTGTGGGCAAAAATGGCACAAAATGTTGTCAGTTTTTGTTTAGGAAGTTCAATTTTTATTTCGTTATTGTCTTGTGTTCATTAAAATATATATTTTCTAGGGGCCCCCCAGAGACCAGGGGGCCTTAAGCAACTGGGTAGGGCCAGCTCTGTTTACAGTACAAACGGACCATTCCCATCATTAATGGTCTGTCACCTACTACATTTTCATTGACCTTCGCCAAGTTGAGTGATCTACGGCTCATTCCACATGCACCAATGATTGGTTAGCCTGTAATGGTCCTTGCTCCTCAGCCTTGGATGCTACTGCACCCTGGGACATCACATCCGTTATTCCATTTCCACGGATGAATGACTCAATCTGTAGTTTTAATGCAGAAATGTGTATAGGTGGACAAACACCAAACTCCAAGTCCACCACCTATATATATATTTCCTATAATCGTAAAGTATGTTTATGGTTCATAAACGGCACGGTAGTGAAACGGCTCTTCTCAGGGTCTTAACATCCTAATGCATGTTGATGCTGGGAGTTGCTGCTTGACCTCAGCGTGACCTTTATACTATTGATCACAGTATCGTTATTGAAGGGCTGTAGGTATTTCTGGAGCCATCCTTGATTGATTTGAATGTGGCAATGTTTCATCACCCACCCCACCTGACTGCAGTGTCCCCCAGCGGTCTATTCTTGGAACTCTTCTATTTTCGCTCCCCCTGGGGTATATCGTTTGTCATTTTAATTGTATTTTGTACCGATGCTGTGTCAGCGACAACTTTATCTATCATACAAGGCTAATGATCTTGGCAGATTGGTCATTCTTCTCCAGATTTCTCCAACTTTACTGTGTTGAAACAGATTTTTTTCTCATTGGGCCAGACCATATAACAGGTATCAGAATGCTATATGATCCAATATGATTCAATAGATTCAAAAATCAAGTTATTTTTAACGTTAACTCAGTCTTCATCAAAAATCAAATTCTCAAATTTCATGATCTGGAAAGAAGTATTCATGCTTTTATCTCATCCTTCTTTAATACCTTGTTTTCTTGTTTTAGCCAATCTGTAGTGGTGTGGTTCCAGGGATGTAGTGGAGAGTCAACCCACCTAAACTGAGTTTCTTGTTTTATTTGAGGAATAGAGTTGTCCCATCTTTTTAGGCTAACATAAGTTGTAATGATGTAAATTCACAGTACACAATACACAGTAAGTAGTATCAAACTGACGTAAGTCTTATGAAGAAAAAACAGACTTGGTGTCCCCAGTGAGAGCTGGACGTTGTGGCCACGCCTCCAGCCACATCCAGCGCAATGTACAGCCTCTTTCTTTATTGGTGTGGTGCCAGCAGCTCATCCCATGTATGAATTGATTTTTGTTTATATTATTTTTTTTTTTCTTCATGCTGATTAGCGACTGGAGTTAGATAGACAGTTACATCAACATTGACTTGAAAATAATCCATACAAACATGACTGCAGAGGTTTACTGTTGTACTGTACTACTGAACATTTGATGTTGACGGTAACAGCAAAGCCTTTTGTGCATCTGTGAACATTTAAACCTTGAGAAGCAGTCCGTAACATGGACTAGATGTTTGAAGTTACAGTGTATTAAATGCTTTTTTCAGGCCTCCTATATGGTTTTATGACTTTTTGCAGATATTGAGTCTTCACGGTGTGCCTCTTCACCACGTGAGGTGTTATTGATTACCAGCATCTCTGTCTTCATCGTGTTGGTCATCTCCACTGCTATCTTAGGTAACCTACACGACTCCATTCTGCAGCTTAGCGGTCAGAATTTACTAATACACAGGTTCTCATGTAACTACCCCATGTGCTATTAAACTGATAGTACTATTTGCACCAGTAGTTCATTGAATTCAGCAGCAAAGTCACAAACAGTTTATAGTATAATCTTACAATTTGCTTTTTCTTGAAATAATTTATTAGGTAAGAGTAAAAATAGATCAAATATAGAACATTTTACACATTTTTGAGGGTCGAAATTATTTGTGGAGGTTCAAATTTGACCAGTGTGCCCAAGTTTGGGTAGTCATGATCTGTACCATCAACAATTATTTCAAGCTGTCTACACAAAAGTGACATAATGGAGTTTCTATTTTTGTAATCCTATCACTGCAGTTCCTTGACATGTAATTCTTCACTCCCCAATCACGTTGACTCACCTTGTCCTCTCGCTGTTTTCCTCCTCTCTTCAAATTAGTGAAGTTCCTGTGTTTCCCCTCCCAATCACAAGACTTAACTTATCTGTGTGGAGGGAAGGGGAACTGCAGTGTCCCAACATGGCATGGCTGCCTTTTCTGCCCAAGAACCCCAGCAACCAGACAGGGAACATCAGCGCAGGTAAAGATAAACAACAACCTTACACTGATTAATGTGTGTGTACGTAGGGCTCTACTAACAATCTAGTTCTCAGCTAATCTGTCTTGATGATGATGATTAGACATCCATCAACAGTCTGACTTTAATTTAATATCACCAGCTTCAATCAATATATGAAATTGCTTTAACTGTAGTCGACAATCTTTATGGTCTGATGTGAAACACTTTATGTTACAATGGAATCTTTGGCTTTCTCAACTTAGCATGCCTCCCTTTCTCCATCACCTTCCCTCCCCCAGACTGCCCAGGTCCGATCAGCGATGGCGGGGACAGCTGGCGTATCGTCGGGGGGACGTTGGCTGCCCAGGACAAGTGGGGCTGGCAGAGCAGCTTGCACTGGAGAGGGAAACACGTCTGCGGAGGAGTCATCGTCTCCCCGCGCTGGGTCATCACCGCTGCCCACTGCTTCATGGAGTAAGAAGTGGGGTGGGATCATCAGGGGGGAGCCCGTTGTAGGTAGGGAAGGAGACATACATTCAGGAGGGCCAAAGCTGCAGGGGGCCCATCAGAGACGCAGCGTGATACCGTACTATAAGTTAGATGCACCAGGGTGTGGGGGGGGAGCTCTCAGCAGGGCACCTGGGCATCATAGGGAATGTAATAAGTAAAGTTTGTAATAAGTAAAGTTTCAGTGGTAAAAATGATCATATTGATTGGAAAGAGTCCAAAAAGTGTGGGCATGATTGGACAGTAAACATGAACGGTGAATGTTTGAACGACTGATTCATTCATCGTCAAGATTGTTTCTCACTATGTGCAACAGATATTGAAGTAGATCATTCCAATAACACATTTGAGTCACTGAATTTAGTTGAGTTGAGTTGAACTGAACTGAATTGAGTGCCTGTAAATACAGCTCTTGGCTTGGCGTGTCTCTACAGGCCCGACATGCAGCATGAGGCCGACTGGCAGGTGGTGGTGGACACAGTCAGCTTGATGTACGACTCTCTGGGGAAACGCTACAGAGCACGACAGGTCCTCCAACACCCTCGCTTCAACAAAATCAACAACGACTACGACTTGGGACTGCTGCGCACCATCACTGACATGGAGATGGGCGGTAAGAGAGGGACAAAAACACACTCGGTATCCAAAAGTACAACGCACAAGTACAATGGTGTAATCATTGGTGCCAGACATGCCAGTCATGTACGACAGTATCTAGAATGGATGAAAGAAATGGATGAAGAAAACACCGGAATAGCGAGAATATAACAGCTCAGTACAACAGTGATCTGAGAATGCACAACTCACCGGACCTTAAAGTGGATGGGCTACAGTAACAGAAGACTGAGTTCCACTCCTGGGAGCTAAGAATAAAAAGATGAGGCTACGCGAGTGGGAAAAAGTGGTTTCTGTTGTAACATGCTGACGACATGACAGAATTTGGCATGAAACAGCTTGAAACCGTCCTGCCTGGTCTCAGTAGTGCAGGCTGGTGGTGTAATGGATGTTTTCTTGGCCCCTTATTACCACCTGAGCATCGTTTGACTGCCACAGTGTACCTAAACATTGTTGCTGACCGTGCGCACCCCTTCAAGGCCACGGTCTACCCTTTTTCAAATGGACACTTCTAGCAGGATAGTGTGCCAGTGAGCGATTTTAGCACCCAGCTCTCAATCCAATAGAGCACCTTTGGGATGAGGTGGCACGGGATGTTCGTAGCATGAATGCGCCGCTGAAAAATCTGCAGGAAGTGAATAACACTATCGAGCCCGCGTGGACCAAGAGCGAGACCAGCGCCTTGTTGGATCCAGTCCTCGAAAGCAAAACATTATTAGCTAGGTGTACCTAATAAAGTGGAAACTGAGTATATAACAATAATAATCTTTATTTGTAAAGCACTTTTCAAAACACTGTACTTTACAAAAATCTAATGAAAAAGTAAGGAACAATATAAGCACAGCAAGGAAAGTTACAGACATTTGCAAGTACAGAGAGGAAGAAGCTTGTCATGCTTTATTTGCTTGCCTGCTCATCCGTGTATGACAATGTGCCAATCTGATTGCGGTGTACTGTTTCCAGGTGGGGTACGACCAGTCTGCTTACCCAGCTCGTGGGAGTCCTTTCCTCCAGGAGCCCCCTGCTGGGTGACAGGCTGGGGGTATATTCGTGAAGGGGGTGCGTCACATACATGAACACCAACTGCTGATTATCGTCATCATACCTCATTGCACTTTGTTCATTTCTTTCATTTGTATGTTTGTATCACACTTATCGTCTGTCTTTACCCTTTTCTCTGTCAGGCTCTGTGTCGGATGAGCTGAGGCAGGCTCAGGTACAGGTGGTATCTCAGTCCATATGCTCCAAGCCCGACGTCTACGGCTTCTATTTAACTCCCAGAATGCTTTGTGCGGGCGACATGGAGGGAGGGGTGGACTCCTGCCAGGTATACACCCGGTCACATGAGATTTCCACACAAACTTGCCTGACTTCGTTTTTATGAAGAGGCTTTTTTTTTTAACCTTAGAGTAGATCCGCTCAGTTAAACTTTGCTCCTATGCGTCTGTAAGGGAGACAGCGGTGGACCCCTGGTGTGCGAGACAGCCGAGGGGTACTGGAGGCTGGCGGGGGTGGTGAGCTGGGGAGACGGCTGTGCACGGCCCAATAAACCAGGCGTCTACACCAGAGTGACCCAACTGATCAACTGGGTTCAAAAAAACATAGAGGTACTTCATAGATGGATCCTGTGTCAATCGATCAGGTTTATTTGTATAGCACATTTCATACACGGAGGCAATTCAAAGTGCTTTACATGAGATTTAAAAAGAAGAAGAAGAAGAGCATAAAAAATAAAATAAAATAAAATAGAATAAAATAAAATAAAATAAAATAAAATAAAATAAAATAAAATAAAATTTAAAAAAATAAAATAAAAAAACAATAAAATCATAGTGCAGATAGGCATTTGAAGTGCAGGATTTAGAGTTTAGCAGAATGCAGTGGTGAACAAAAATGTTTTTAATCTAGATTTAAACTTCTTCTGGAAGTTTGTTCTACCTATTTGTTGCATAGTAACTAAACGCTGCTTCACCCTGTTTGGTTTTAACTCTAGGAACAGTTAGACTAATTCCCATTTGACATATTTTACATTGAGCTCAGCATCATAGATGTTAACTCTCTGCCTCTCTCTCTCTGGAGGTACTCTATTAAGTGGCCCTGTTTAGTTTAGTGGGTAGCACTGACACTGCCAGGGGTAGGGGGTTGTTTCCAACTGGGGTTACTCCAGCTAAACATATATCAGTAAGATGCACCAAATGGCTTATGTTAGGTACACACAATATAGTTGTTATACCTTGCTGCATTCTCTATCGGTTAGGTCTGATTCTAGTTATGTGGCTACACTGGTTTGAAATGTATTTTACAGAGATGTATAAAACTGTATTTCACGTTGACACTGAGCTTTTCCCTGTTCCACTTTTGCAGCTGGACTAAGCAGAGGAATCCCAGGAGCCCCCAGGAACCATGAGTAACACAACGTCCTAATATGCTGATCTGTGTTAACTCTGACAATAAAGAAGCACAATCCATTTTCTCTGCTTGTCTACTGTTGGTAATAAGAAACACTAATATCCTTATGATATTCCTATAGGGACTTAGTATGTCTGTGGTACTCAATAGTTATATACCTTATTTCCCATGGTATCATTATAACATTCCTATAGGATATTACACATAATGTATAGTTTTGCTGTGATATTTGTATTGTAGTTTTCTGAAATGTATTATATGATTACTATAGTTGTTCCTCATACATCAGGTAACAGCCCATTTGTTTGACATTTTATCCCATTTTAGTTTGGGTAGTGGGCGGGGCCAGATCAGTCAGACAGTAGTCACGTAGGCCGTTGCTGCCGGCTGGGTTTATTGGGACGGCCGCTGTGTGAAAGGAAAGGAGTGGACAGCGGCTCTGACACTAGGAAGTTGACCTGCTGGCTGTACTGCAATGCACTTACCCAGACTTGAGTTGCTCAATAAAACATGTGTTGTGGCACTAATTACCCCCACTGCCAAACTGCCAGGAAAACGCCCGTCGGAGTTCAGTTAAAGGTGAACAAACAACACGTCGACTCCACCGATTTACGAATTGAAGACGATATATTCATCTGTCCGCAGCTTTGTCGATAACCTCCCGTTAACTTTCAGAAGGTGACAACAGCAACACATGAGATCCGGTTGCAACCTCGGCTGCCCGGGACCGAATTGCTGTTGACTCACGAGGACATCCTGACCCAGACGTGACCCGTTATTGACAGCGCGGTAGTTTTAATACCGGCAAAGAATAATGTGCTCGATAGTAGGCAGGGTCAGACCTGTACGGCAGGTTCTGGCCTTCACGCTTCGCCTCCGAACAAAAACCGGGAGGTGGAGTTATGCTGCAGCCCAGAGCGGGCTCGTCTGTCCGGGCTTACACTCCGGCTCAGACCCGCTACGAGCTACCGGAAGACCGTACTGCTCCAGGATGGAGCCGCGCGAGGGACTCCTCTTCAGACAGGTGAGCTGTTTTATTCCTATTCCGACTAAGTTATCTCCATCGGCTACAACACAACCATGCAGCAATGTTTCTAAATGATATTTGAAGCGCTGCGCGTGAGCTAAGTGGGGGTTAGCCTACTTTCACCGTTGCAAAGTTAGAAAGAAGATTATTTATCTTATTTCATATTGAAGTACACGGTTTCCACCTGATAGGCTGCGATTGTTTCAGTTGTTCAGTCTTGCAATAATGTTGCAAAACTGATGTATGAGTATTAAGCAGCAGTAGTCTCAGATGGATATACTGTAGCCACACACACACACACACACACACACACACACACACACACACACACAAGGTAATGTCTGGTTCAAATAAAAATCACCCAAGATCTTTCATTTACTAATTGTACAAAACACTATCCATTAGGCTGTAAGCACATTAACATTGGAACCAAACACAACCTGCTTCCACTGACATTCAACACACATCGGATTGAAAACAAGCCACCGTGCATCATAAATGTTGACTGTCTCAATAAACACACCTTATCATGGACTAGAGGATGTGACTTGCATCACTGCCACCTCCTCACCTAGTGTAATCTAATGCTGACTCACTCTTGTCTCCTCGCCTGTTGAGCTGTTTGAGTCGGAGAGCAGTACCTACACCTACCTGCTGGCTGACACCGAGACCAAGGAGGCGGTCCTCATCGATCCTGTACTGGAGGCTATTGACAGGGATCTGAAGCTCATCGACGAACTGGGACTCACTCTGAAATCGGCAGGTAGCGAACTACGTGGTTGTAAAGCAGGCTTCCTCTGGCACGGCGGAGAGGTGTGGTTTTATTGCGTAATTGCACAGCATTACAAAACCAGTTTAAAATAATGCTTAACCAAGTGCAGTCATGCTGTCCCATCATTGACCTCTCCATTGGGGTTTTTATAACACACTGCACCATCTTTATAACCCTTTATAGGCTAAGGGTTGACTCAAGGTTAATTTAGCCCCCACACTGCGACAGTCAACCCTTCTCAAATTCTGTTGCTACCTCAGTTTGCCCAAGGCTACGAGCCCAGTTAGCCCAGCAGGGTTACCACAGGCCTCGACCCTTGCAATGCATTCAAAGTTTTGCCTAGCACCCAAATTCATCAATATACCTCAGCTCTCTGGACATCATCCTAGCATCAGCACTTCACATACTGAGGGAAATGCTGTGATGGATATATTGATATAGCAGTATTGGACATTGGTATTGACCAATGTCATGCCCAATTTGAGACCTTGAATTTCACCAAACAAGTAGGTTATTGAAAAGTCTTTAAATTTGATGTCCAAGTGAGTGTGGGAACCCCGGCCCAGGTAGCCTCCATTGGGTTAGTCACATCGAAAGGCTGTGCTAGTGAACATTTCTGTCTTCTTTTTCGGATAGTAAACACCCACTGCCACGCGGACCATATCACGAGTACAGGGCTGCTGAAGAAGAGACTGGCTGGGCTGAAGAGCGCCATCTCCAAGTTCAGTGGAGCCTCTGCAGATGTCCACCTGTTAGAGGGAGACAAGATCACCTTTGGGAAACATGTAAGGAGGAAGCATTTAACAGATCATTGTCACTTACTGCATGGCTGATCATCGTCAATATCTCAACCGCAGTATGTTCTCTTTCACTCTGCTACTCTGACACACCTTTACTTTTTGTTTTTAATCTATATTACCTGTAAAGCACTTTCAGATGAATCTGTTCTTGTTAAAATTTGACTTGACTCGATCTGTCCTCATCTCCAGCATCTGTCGGTAAGGGAGACACCAGGACACACAGACGGGTGTGTGACGCTGGTGATGGGGGATCGGAGCATGGCTTTCACGGGGGACACACTTCTCATCAGAGGCTGTGGCAGGACAGACTTCCAGCAGGGTAGACCTACACTCTCACCTAGTTGTGATTATATGGTCAAATATCTGGCGCTACTGGTTTCCATTCCTTGCACACTATTGTTTGAGACATCACTGGGCCACAGTGAATGCTTTTGTTTTTGTAGTACCACTAGACGAACACAAGGGGGCAGTATTGTATTATTTTTGAATTGCTCAATCTTATAACAAACTTCTCTTTCTCAGGCTGCTCCAAAACGCTGTATCAGTCGGTCCATCAGGAGGATCTTTACGCTGCCAGACCAGTGCCTCATCTACCCAGCACATGACTACAAAGGTAGTGAAAGGGTGAAAACCCCACACATCTGTTTTGTTTATGTCATAGCACTTAGATTCACTGGATTTATTAAATACTTTCAATGCACCAGTGTTGGTAGGGCTGCCAGCATTTTAACACATTCAAGAAGTTTATTTGTCACATACACACACGAGGTGTGCAGTGAAATGTAAAGTGGCAATGCTTAGCAGAAATGTGCAAAATAACAGGTTCACACTATTTACAATAAACCAACACAATATTTACATGTCACAGTTTTAAGAGCTCTATATAAAAAACAACACAATATTTACAATAAGAGCACTTTATAAAAATATAGTAAAAAAGGGAAAAAGGGAAATTGTATGTATAATATAATATAAATTATAAATTATGTGTAGTCTTTACCTAAGTGTGTGTGTGCATAAGAGGGGCAGTGTGTGTGTCTTGGTGGGGGCCCTGGTGAGGTCAGAGTTCACAGTCCTGATGGCCTGAGGAAAGAAACGTAGCGGCAATACGTAGCGTATTAATCAAAGGGTAATAATTTAACCAATCAGAACTATAGTTAACAAAGATTAATTACATCGTTCCCCAGCTGCTTAAACTCAAATATGTTTTAATGCAACTCCAAAAATAACCACTTTTAATCTGCGTGCACCGGGAAGGGCGCTTGAGCCAATAAAGAGGAAAATTCAACATAAAACACCTAAAAAATGCTCATCAGATACAAAACTGCACTCTCAATGATGTAGAAATTCCCCTTCATTTTGATTCGTCACTGTACGGGTGCTGTAAAGCGGAGGCGGAAGTCAGATACATCCTGGGTAAATAACAGTAGACAGGAGTCATAGGAGTCATACTCCGATGTGTTTTACTGACATCTAGAGGCAGCAATAGGGATTTTAGATGATTTTCTGCATGGTTATGTGACTTTACTGTATTTCTATAGTAAGAAGTAAGAATCGCTTAATAATTTGTTAATAAAAAAAAAAAAAATGTCTTGCTCTGTTCAGTGTGACGACAACGTGTACAAGGAGTAGACACAACTGGTTACTGGTTACTGGTTACTTTACACACATTGTCCTGAAAACTAATCCTGTCTGAGTGCTATTTTAAAGGTGACATGTAAGGCAGATTGTGTCTCCATACACATATCATAAATCCATATTTCAATGCATACATGTATCTATTATTGTAGTTCCTCTTAATGTTACTTTATTTATATATTTTTACTTTAGTGTGGGAGCAAGCATTTAATTGCCAGCAACGATTACTGCCCTGCTGTATTGCTACTGCGAATTTGACTCAGAAACTTTGACTTGATACCTTCCCCTGCATCTCCTGACATACCTAGAGAACGTATGCATGTGATATTATCACGTGAAGCAAGTCGAAGGCCAGGGGCGTCTTGTCAAACGGTCATACCACAATTGTCCTGCGTGATACCCTGGGCTGTATCTGTCCCTGTGCGTCAGGTCAGACAGTATCTACGGTCGGTGAGGAGCGCCGGTTTAACCCACGCTTGACCAAGAGCCTGGAGGAGTTTGTGGAAATCATGAAAAACCTGAATCTCCCCAAGCCGGCTAAGATAGGTATCCGTCCGTCTCTACTAATGTTACACAACGTTGAGCTGTTTAACGTCATCGACACGTTTGCTCAGTGGCTGACATTCACATGACTGAAAATACGATTCTACTCCAGCAGTAAACAGTGTTTCTGTTCTTCCCTGTTCTTCCCTGGCAGATATTGCAGTGCCTGCTAACCTGGTTTGTGGACTACATGAAGTTTGAGTGTTCTACAAAAGAGAGGATTTGAATCAAAGCGAGTTCATGCAAACAAAATGGCAAATTAACTTTTACATGTTAAGTGTTTGATTGTATGTTAATGTACAGATGTGTATATATTTGAACTGTTTCCTCGGCGTCCCGGTACTTGATTTGGTCAGGGTGACCCAAACATTCTCAAAATCAAAATGCGATCAGCGACATGCATGTTGTCAGAAAGGAATTTGACCGGGAAAATGTGAAAAATATATAATATTACTAATGAGAGCACTTATTTTCATAATCAATTATGATCACATCTAAATGTCAGAAGTCTTAATTGTTTTTTCAGCCTCTTCGTTATGAGTTGCAGCAACGTTCACACAGGAATGTTCCATTCAAGGTTTGGTTTAGTATTCATGAATGCTCGACGGAGACAATTGAGTTCTTCCACATGGCCTTTCCAGTGATTCCGGTCTGCTCTAGCCAAGGCACCACACACACACACACACACACACACACACACAGACTGTTGCCAACCGTGGCCTTTTTTGCATAGCAGGAAAATGAAACTAGTCTATTTGCATTCAGAATTAATGAGGGCCAAGTTTCCATTGTGGATGTCCAAAACATGTCGACATGCCTTTACGTGCTTGACTTTAGTCTGTTCCTCTATCTACTGACTAAACCGTGTGTCTTGTTGAAATATATATATATCGCTATCACAAACTAGAGCTACAGCATCCTGACCACGCCGTCAGCCCGGGGAAGCTCAGGACTTGTAGATGTACTGTATGTTCCGCCTGTGTCTCGTAGCCTGTCATCACCACCAGGCAGACAGGTTTTGGTGGGAGTGTCAGCCTTTGACTCAACCACATGCCTCTGCTGATGCTGCTCCCACTACAGGGTTTGACTGAATTATTACATTATTGTACTGCAACTGTTTTGTATTGAATCCCATCTTTAATGTTTTCCATTTTCATGCCAGTAAATGAATTAAAAAGTATTCACTGTTTACCCTTCAAAATGTTCTTCTTGACACGGTGGAAAAGCCGCTGAAACAACATTTGACCCACCTCAGCTGTTCAACGGCAGAGAAACTCTTGGACACATTTAAACAAAGAATTAATTTACAAATAAAAACATTATTGAACAAAGAAATTAATAAATAAAATGTGCAAAGTAAATACAATTTCAGGTTTTATAAATTTTTCTGTAGGGGGGGGGCTTCATTATATCTGATCTATTAAGCTACACTTTGTGTTACCAGATGTGAATTATGTCTTCACAATAAAATACCTGGGAGGTTTTGAACTCATTGAAAGACACACCCGCTAGACTGTCTTGGCGGCTGCAGCCTTGTGATTGAAGACAATATGGTAAAAGAATAAAAGAAAGTGAAGGTCAAAGAAAAGATTTGGCGCCCTCTTGTACATGTAAGTTAATACTGTCAGGCTAGACACACACACACACACACACACCATCTACCAGCTGTCTCTGTCAGCACTTGAGATAAACAGCATCAGTGGACAGCCCTTCTCTCCCACCTACCCACTGACAGACACCTGCATTGTTTTGTTTTTCTATTCTGAACGGGAGGTGTGGCCGTCGTTGCCATCAAGTGGAAGATAAGTTGCTTCTATTCTTTTGATTCTATTCTGCTTTTGAGGATCAAAGGTGCCAGCTGTCCTTTCACCCAGTCTGTACCCCATCTGCCGTCCCTCTTTCAGTCTCTCCCTCTACCCACTTACAGTGTGCCACCCTGGACCTGCTGCCCATTCTCTCTCACCCCGGCCACATGTCACTGGAAACAGTCTATTACACTGTCGCCTCATTCAGAAAGAGCTGCGAAGGGGCAGGCCGGGGCGATAAAGCCTTTGCAGTGAAGTGGATGTTGCCTAGCAGTCCCTAAGGAAAATCACTAGAATATTCCCATAGGCACTTATAGTGTATAGAGTATATATAGAGTTTCATTGTGACCTTATAGCACTTCATGGTATTTTGTATCTCTATGATATCACTAAAATGCTCCTATAGGGACGTATAGTGTGTCTGTGATACCTAATAGTGATAGTAATAGTACCTTATAGTGATCTTATGGTACTTTTCTCGTATATGGTATCAAAATAATATTCCCATAGGCACTTATAGTGTGTCTATGGTACTCAATACTGAGTTTATTGTGACCTTATAGCACTTCATGGTATTTTTTATCTCCTATGATATCACTAAAATGTTCCTATAGGGCTTATAGTGTGTCTGTAGTACCCCAACAGTGAGTGTACAGTGACATTATAGTACTTTGTGGTATTTTTTTTAATGTTTTGTGGTATTACTATAATATTCCTGCAGGGACTTACAGTGTCTGTAGTACTCCATAGTGATTTTGTACGGACCTTGTAGTACTTAATGGTATTTTTATGTCCCACTCCCACGTTATAAATACATATTCCCACGAGACTCAATAAATGTGTTTAGCACCCTTCTAAAATGTATTACAGCAATACTCGACGCTCCTGTGGCGGACTGGCGGAGTGCCCGGGTGATACTTGTCATCACAGTAACTCCACAGTGAGAAAGTCGTGTCAGTTCCCGGAATAGATATCCCAGCTCGACGCGGGACTCTCCTCCGCTCTCACCGCGGCAGCGCAACACTGAAACCGGCGGCGGAGTTTCCACGCCAAATAACTCGTAGCGCCCGCCTCCTTCAACCTCTCGTGCGTTCAGTTTCACCTGTTGACGCCGACAGCTCTGAGAGGTCTGTCTGGGTTTTTTCTTTTCCTGGGAAACGGCAGTTGGGGATTGAATCAAAGCAGACGAAGATAAAGGTATTCAACAAAAAAAGACATTTTCACAACAAACAACTTTCAGCCGACCGGGCTCGTGGATTCCTCAAAGTGAACGCGCTGTATAAATCCGCTGAAGTTGTTTTGATTTGTGTACGGATTTACCACAGTATGTTATGAGACGGAGGAGCGACTTCTCACCGAGGCTCACAGGACATTTTCAGGTAAGGAGATGTCGATTCCTTTATAGGGATTAGCTTGTTTTTCTTTGCCTTCCCCAGAAGTTTGTACCAAGTTTGTACCTCCTCCCGCCTACAGTATAGACAGTTCTGTCGTTTCTGTACAAACCATATCCAGCAACAAACATCTTCTCATGTGAGGTTTCAAAATCTTTTCAAACGGGGCTTGGTTGCCTCTCCTATTTGGGGAATCTTTTGACAACCTTTGACTCCCTGCTGTAGGATGTTGTTCAGCTGATTGACACCCTGCAATGCAACTTTTCAACTTATTTATAACAAAGAGGAATTAACAAACCTTCCTGATGTGGGAGGGTGTGGACTCATGTGAAAGCTGTGGATGAAACACTTGAATATCATTGTACTTCTGTGATATTATATTATATTTAGTTCCAGGCCTGTGATGTTGGTGTGGGCGTGGCTTATTGACTGCATTAATACTGATGCAGAATGTATACATGAGTCATCACAGCTAGTCCTGCTCTTTGCCCCAAACACGCACGAGTACGTTTTTTTTTCATCCCTTATCTGTGAGAATAGTTGCAGAATCTCTCCGAGCCTGAATGTTATTGCTCGGTGCGGACGGAACCAAACCACACGTCCCATGACAGTAAGCTCAGTTTACATACATTCCCATTTGTTTACAATGTGCCAGTGATATCTCGCCTTTATCCCTTCATCAGCACATAGAGGCTAAACAGAGTTGGTGGGAGTGTCGGTTGAAGGAGGAATGAGGGAACAAGATTACCTTGGGAGGGTTGCTGTCTGGGGAATGGGGAGGTCTGTGTTCAGTTGTTCTCTCACACACACACACACACACACACACACACGCCTTGTTTTGGGACCCGACGTGAACAAATCTGTGTCTGAGCCCTTCGTCCTAGGCTGTCATTTATGGATCACTCTTTTCTCTTGCATCAGAACTCCCAGAGATTTGCTCAGGCTGAAGGAATCTCTTGTCAGTGCAGTTGAACCAGCACGAACACCAGCAACAGTTACATAGCAGGCCGGGGGGAAATGAGTGGTGTCTCGAACGAAATTCCTCACAGTATTTCAGCGTCTGTACATTCAGGCTTTGTAATAATTCCCACCAATGAGAAAATGCCTAATATGCAGGTCTAGTTAAAGGGTTAGGCCTGTGATTCACTCAGAAGTAGGCATGGGATATAAAGGATCTGCCGTCGGCTACTCTTACACTGGTACATATCATCAGTCTGTGTTGTTCGGTGCATTCCAGGAGTTATTTTGTGATGAGTTGTAATTTACTTTTTTTTGGTGTGGTCACTCAAACTGCCTCGTCTACTTCTACTTTAGTTAGCCCTGAGGGATGTCGCCTACGTCTGGCCAGCTGCAGGAATAAGAAAAATACACTGTGTTGAAGTGTTTTAGGGTGGGTTTGTCCTCTAATGGCCGGATTCGTCAATAAAATATTTGATGCAGAATGTATCAGCCTACCTTGACAGTGGTGTAGTCAAACGTGTACCCAAGTATACACAGTACACAGCTGCACTAGGCAACTTCACACATTCGCGGCTCCAAATGGCAGCAAGTAAAAAATTCACACTTCGACACCCAGAAATCCTGTGACGTGACGTCGGTAAGCGCACCACACAGCGCGCTCAGGTTTACCAACCCGGCCGGTTTATGATGCTTTCTACCAAAGGAAGCCATGAGGGACGAGAGAGAGAACATCGGTGAGTCCAGTTTTCTCTGGACGGAGTTTATATTTCACTCTTTAAGGTTTGATTTGTCACTTCCTGTGGTTAGAGAAGTGTCCATACCCGACACCAGATTTTCATTTGGGCAACTAGGCTGAATGTATGGGGCCTCAATTGGGCTGGATGGGACGCTCTTGTTTATTGCAGCCCCACTTTGTAATTAAGGCTGACAGAGCGAGTGTATGCAACGTGTAACTTTAAGGGGCATTAACTTAAAAAACTGAATTGTTGTAGTCTGCAATTCCCAACTCTTCCAACAACCTACGTTCTCCTGCAGACGCCACCTAGCTTAAGCACTGAGTGCAACAGCAGACCCGCCGTACGCCTTCCCACCCAGGTGACAGGCAGGGTGTCTCACTTTGTCTCATAGCCCATGGGAGGCGTGTGCAGCGGGTGCCAAGGCCACTGGGTAGTCCAGGGCTTTTCGTCCGTGCGATGTCATTGTGCTCTTTGGCAGCAAATCAAGATAGCTCTGTAAAAATGTTTGAATGTATTTTAAAGTAAAGTACATTAACGTAATTAAACATATGTGCATGGACGTACACACCTACATAGAGCGGTAGCCACAGCAGCCCTTGTGTATTTATCCTGTATCTATTCTGCATTAATACTGTAGGCTATTCTTTTTTTGAATGTTATCCAGTAGAGTAGTGTGTCTCCTTTAACCAGGTAGTTAACAGGCCATTCCTTGTGACCTCCGACAGCTGAAAAGCAAAACCTGACTCCTCTACCTCAGCAGGCAAGCAGCAAAAACTCGGCCGTGGCTGCATCGGTACATCCACATCTGTGTTCCCACTTTGACAATGAAAAATAGGAAAAAAATGCTTATGAACTCTGGAAACATTGTCTGCTTGAGATACCAACGTTATGATGTCAACGCAGTTATTGAACTGAGAGACAGCTTCAGCCTGTAATTGTGGTTTATAAGTAACATGTGACTTGCCCTACCAGTTCACTTGGCTTAATAACTGGTTTTGGTCTTATGCCTTCTGCGGCTGCCTGTCCTGAGGATTGTGCACACTAATACAGATGCCCCACTCTAGTCGGAGCAACACAGCACCCATAGGTGAAGGTCGTACTCAATATATCTTGTGGTCAGTGACGGGCACGCGTGATAATCTGCTTCTACAATTGAATAAAGATCTGAATGGATTTGAATCAGACTAAGCAGAGTTTTAAAGTTTCATTTTTCTGTCAATGCGACTGTTCAAGATCTGGAACCGGGGGGAGTTCCTGGCGAGGACCGTTTTCCTGTAAATGAAATAAAAAACGCAATATGGTGAAATCAGTCTTTTTATTTATTTTGCCGAGGTTGTAATTCTACTTCAGCCCATCCGCTGTCTGTTTACAGTGCAACGCACAAGGACAAGGACAGAGGTTAGTCCCTGCCAAAGTGGGGGTCAGTTCACTTCAACTGGAAACCTGTTCACATAATAGAGCCGTTACTTCCAATCTAGCAAGAAATGAACGAGGACGAGGTCTCCGCTGATGTTGTGAATTGTAGTGTCATTTTATACACACACACACAAACACCCAGGAGGGCAGTTTTACTCATGTGCTACAAGTGTGACACGCTTTTTCTATAGCGCCCAAACTGCCCTTGCATTGAGCGCACAGTTGACAGCCTGCCCCCAGCATTCACTGCACACGGCATGCCACAGTTAGCACTCTTTTGTCCCATGCATTGGTGCTGGAATATAGCTCTTGTCAGTGTTGAATATCTGGGTTTTGTGTGCACAGTGCTTAGCCCCACTTTTCCTTTTAGCCATTCCACCAATGAGGCGTTTTCAAAGTGCTACTGTATGTTATTGCCACCGCTAGAGAACTGTACGCCGTGGAATAAAAATGTACAGGGAATTTGTCTTGGTGGCAGCGGTGGCAGAGACATGTCGACACACATGCACATGCTGCAGGGACGTCAGGACTTGACATGCTGTGCAGAAGGACATGCGGGAAAAAAAACTGCAGGCTGAACATGACACTCGTTTAAGATTAATGAACACAGTTAAAAAAGAAGAAAAGGGCAGAGATGTATTAAATGGCTTCCTTGTGGCTTATGTGAGATCAAACACAACAGTGAGATGAATGGGGATTGCTGAAAGGTCACAGCAGGGGGCCGAGTGGCAACGAGTGGTTAGACTTTGGTGGTTTGAGCACATGGTAAGATAATATGATGCGAGTAACATCTTTCCTCCTTCGCAAACCCCCTGCTCTGTGTTGAATCGTACTTTCTCTCACGCTGGCCTGTGTGTGTGTGTGTGTGTGTGTGTGTGTGTGTGTGTGTGTGTGTGTTATGGTGAGTCAGCTGTTGCTGGTTATTGCGGAGTTGTGGTGAATGATTAGCATTGCAGAGGGATACACTGAGTGAGCCTTCTAGTCCGAGCAGCGTGGGAGTTGAGGGTTATGTGTTGTGTCACCTCTGGGTAATAATTATATAACACACACACACACACACACACACACACACACACACACACACACACACACACACAGTCTTCTGTTTATTCCTCCTCCTATCCTGATCCCCAGAGCTGCTGCCCTTCCCTGCAATCAAGACCAATTATTTTGGGCACATTAAAACAGCGGTTTGTTCTTTAATCTGTCTCTCAATCTGACCTTTGACCCCTTTGCTGCACTACTCTACTCTCTCTTCTTTACTCTCCCTTCTCTTTATCCTTATTTAGTGCCCCTATCTATCTGATCCAGCCCCCCCCCCCCCCCCCCCTCTCTGTCTCACTCTCTTGTTATCTCTTGCGTTGTGTTTGTTTAGCCTTTTGTTTGTTGCATTTGACAAACCACTGTGTTGACATGAAAGCGTGGACTTTACTCCTGAATGCCCCTCTGTGGTGTGGGCCGTGATGCTGATAGCGTATCTAGACTGGACTTTAGCTAGCGGTCAGACAGCAAACACTTGTACTGACGTTGGTTCGGGTCAGAATGGAGCTCAGTTTTCACCTGGAGGCTGACAGCGTTTATTGGAAAGCATAAGACCATGTAGAGCAGGAGAAAAAATACAACACTTCATTGTGTTTACTGCAAAAAGTGTCCATCTTAACAATATTAGTCTAGTATTGAGTCTTGAAATCTTGTTTTCCTTTAAACGAGGAGGAATTTGCCAGTACACTGAGATAATATCAGTTGTTTCCGATGCTGTTTCATCTGTTTTGAAAATCTTGAAATAAGGCAGATCTCACACCACTAGGACCTGAAGAGAAGTCCACTTGTAATAAATAAATTGAAAATATACCGAATGACTATTTTACTTGCAGCGTATGAAAACATCAGCTACCATAAAAGGTAGCTACAAAAATCTTAAGATAGCTAATATTCAACAACAGTGCTTTTTTTTGTGTGCTTTCATGCCAGCACTCATTTCATGGGAGATGGATACTGATGATCCACCAAAAGACCTGATGTTTACCACCAGACCTTTTAAAAAGCATTGCTATGAAGAGGCAATGTGTGCATGCTTCCTCTGCCAACATGATTATATTCTGTGTCCATGTGTATCTCTGTGAAGCTGCATTCTGCACACCCGTTGTTCCACAACTCCTGTCTCACTGGAAATATGACACTGGCCTCTGATATTTTAGATCCCGCTTCCTCCCCCTCTCTCCCCCTCTCTCTCTCTTTCTCTCTCTCTCTCTCGGTGTCAGTGTGCCAGTCGTTGGTTGGAACCCCTCACTCATATCTGAGTTGTATATTTATCTCATGTGCCCCTACTCCTCCTCCATGCCCTATAGCCTAATAAGGACCTGGATGGAGAGAAAGAGGAAAGAAAGAGGGAGGGCAAAGAGGGAGAGGGAAAGAGCAAAGGGTGGGAAAGGTTTGGACAATAGGAATCAAGAGCATTTTCCCACAAGAGTATCTTGGCTTGTGTGTCTGTGTGAGTGTACATGCATGTGCTTGTTGTGACATTTTCATAGAAATAAACAGTTTTGCTTCTTTCTATTGTCGACTGATAGAACACAACAGTGACTCAACCTACAGCCAGTTAGTGAAAGCTTTTACATTTGCTGTTCCAAGCCCTCGGTGTCAGCTAGGTGCTCTCTGGCACACGGGAAGTGATGCATTTTAGGTTTCCGACAGCAGCAACAGTGGTTTGATCAGAATAGATAGGAGAACTGGGTAGTTAGCATGAGCATGAGCGATGGCCACCATGGCTGACCAGATGAAAAAAAGAGCGCCACCTACAGAAACTCAAGCTTCATCAACAGAAAATCCACATTGTTTGATTGACAAGTGATCTCTGGGAAGTGAAGTGCAGAAACACCACGGTAAAAACTGCTGAGCACCAAAGATATCACCAAAATGAAAAAACATGACTGTCACGGATAACAAGAGAAACATCCACACAGATAAAAGGGCAAAATGTCAAAAAGAGAGAGGGATAATTCAGGCCTATAGCTTGAAGTACTAACAAGCACTGTGATGTAGAATATTTGCTTGTGTCAACGCACATCAATATGACCGACAAAAGAAAATACAACATAAAGAGTACTTCAAAGTATCATTTTGATGTGCTTGTGCATTTTTGTGGGCAGTCTAGTTTCAGTCACATACCGCCTCGATGCAGTTCAAAAGAAAAACCGAGAAAGAAAGGCTATTATTTACCACGCTTCTGTCTACACACCAAAGTCCTTAGCTAAGGGAGACCCTGAAACACAACCGCAAACCACCACACACCCACATCCTGCATTCGCTCCTCTCTTTCACTATTACTTCCCTTTCACTGCTAGGTGTTTTCTCCCTCTTGCAGACTGGTTTCTGGAGCCTATGGGGATTTCTGCAGTTTAAAGGGCTTACGCAGTATAGCTTATTACTCAACTGTGATATCCCCTCTGTGTCACCTGATCCCTCATACGCCTTCAACCATGCAGCGGATTAGATTACCACAATATTCACTAATGTCATGTCCGCGAGGCCCCCCCTCTACTGTACCTCTCGTTAACCACCTCTCCTTTCCTCCCCTCTTGGCCTCAGAAATGCCCCGACACAATATGGACAGCCCCAGGAACCAATGGGAACATGGGCTGCGGCCGCCGTGGTTCCTGCGAGTGGCCGGACAAGGACAAAGTCCAGTCTCTTCAGGGGCAGAGTCAGATACAGAGAGCAGCAGCACAGAGAGTGAGAAGGTAAGTGAGTGGTCGCTGGCCCTCTTTCACGGGTATCAGGTGAGGCTGTTCATGATGCTAATGCAGACATTTGACAGGTGCTGTCATGTCAAATGACGAGACATTGGCACATCTTATGGAGCTCCTGTATGTAGGCAAAGCTGGTGCTGTTTTAGCATCACGCTCCATGCAACCATCCTTTCTTTCTAGACTAAAATGTCTGCTTTGAAGCCCGTGTGTGGTGACTTCACCCACTGTTTTCCCCCTTTCTCTCAGTCCTGCAGTAAACAACTGGAGGTGGGCTCAGCGAGGTTCCTGCCATCACCCTCCATGCTCCAGCACCGAATCACAGAGCTCGACCAGCAGAAGGAGGAGCTAAAGATTGAGGTGAGTTGATGCTGACTGTCGGCCAATCATTGGATCGCACACCAACTTCTAATTGTTTGGTCACATCTAATGAAAATCACTGGATTAGTTCGATTTGGCTTCAGCAGTACACTGGGGTGCTAGCTAGGATGTTTTGTGATTTTATACCCACTTGTCGCACAAGATGATTAAATCAAACTTTAGCTTGTCTCTGTTGAACTTTGCATGTGTGACTCTCCAGGCCATTTCAAAACACCAAAATACTCCCAGTAAAGGAATGCCTATCTCTGTCTTGCTCAAGCCCTGATCAATATGATTCACCTCCGTGTCCTCTCCCGTCCTTTCAGCTGCAGCTGGAGATAGCCCTGCTGCAAGGCGAGCTGCAGACGGAGAGGAAGCAGCTGCACAGACACACACAGAAGCTTCAGGCTCTACAGGAGGAGGTCAGACACCGGGAGAAGCACCGGCACACCAACAGGCACAAGGTAAGAGACAATCCCTGCATGCACACAATGTCACATATATCAGCCTTTTGTGTGTCATTGGTCACATTGGTGATAATGCCGTGATTTTGTACTTTAGTCTTCATGGTTCTTGGCCAACAGAATTCCCTTCTTGCATATAAAGACTAGCCTGATGTAACACATGACATCTGAAATGACTTGGCGTGTGGATCAGGTTTTCTCCTGTAGTGGAGGCATGTCCATCCATGACTAGACTGAGGGTATGCTGTATAGACCTATTGTATGGTGCAGCGGTGATAGCAGATGCAGAGTATCACATGGAAATGTGATGCCACCTAGGTCATGGTGCATAAGCTCACTATCAAGCACAGTATACAGTAGACCTATATAGTAGACAGTACAGTAGACATCGGACAGTAGATGAACACGAAGAAATTAGATTTGTATGTATTTGTATTTTGTGTCGGTCCACAGTGCACACATGTTGCTCTGTCTGTAATCACCCTATCTGGTTTGAGCTTGATGCAGGGTTGTAATACTCGAGTCCAGTCTCAGTCTTGAGTCCGGACTCAAGAACGTTTTTGTCTTGGACTTTGCCTGTTTGTTTGCCTCAGATTTGTCGTGGTCCCGGCTGCTATTGGATGTTGACTTGACGTTTTCTTGCCTATCTAACAATCTAAAAAAGGTTCATTTTATTGGTTTATTTGGTTTATTTTGTCCCCAGCACTACATTCATGTAATGGTCCTCAAACATGCATTGATTAGTTGGATGTTGAAGGGTTTTAATAGTGGATTTCAGATAGATCTACATCTCTGTTCATCTTTAAGAAACTTCTTAATGGTTATTTTTGTATTTGGAAAGTCATGTACATGGCTTATTGTCTATTCTGGTCTTGAATAGGACTCATTTTGCTCTGATCTCTGTCTTGACTTGGTCTCAATTCCCTTTGGACCTGGGAATTGACTTGGACTGGACTAAGTTGGTCTTGACTACAGCTATTTTTATGTTTGCTATTTTCTTGCATGTTAGATAACGACTGTTGCTTCACTCTTTCCCACCATCTCTGTAACTGTAGGAGCGAGAGAGCCTGGAGGAGGAGAGGAGCAGGGTGGAGGAGCTGAGGAGGAGGTTCAAGGAGAAGGAGAGACTGATCCCCAATCAACCGGAGAGCCAGAGAGGGCAGCTGACACTGCAGCTGCAGCAGGTGAATGACTGACCTGAGAACAGCTCCATACAAATATTATAGAGGCATTGCAGTTGTATCACAAATTTCCAGAAACCACGTCTGGAAAAAAATGGCTGAATATGTAACATCAGGACCAGACAGGATTGTCGTGGTGGAGGTGAAGATCAATTCAGTAATGTGTAATGTGTGTGTGTGTAAAAGTAAAAGTGAAGAGTCTGGTAAGGTAGATTTGTTTCCAAATGTACATTACTGGGATACAGGAAACTGCAGTGTCTTTATCCCTAGTCTCTTGGGTCCGAGTCACTACTCCAATGCACTACAAGTTGTAGCTTAATGCCCGGATCACACTGATTGTGGTTTTGCATGTGGCTGCGTGCACGTTTGAATCAATCAGGCAATCAAGTTTGGTGGCCAGAAACAGCCAGGAACTAAAACTAGCCTTGCGCAATATTCTTCCTTTTTTTTTTTTTTTTGTTTAAACACAAAATTGATTGGCAAAATAATCAGTTCCCAGTCAGAAATGAACCACGTCTGTTGAATTCTGTTACGGCCAAACCGTACATTTACAATAAACATTGTACCTTGTTAGCAGCTATCCAAATGAAATAGCTGCATCTGCCAGTTTGTGCGCTGCCTTGGGCCGGTGTGTCTCAGATGAATGGCATGCTGACATCAGCGCTGACTTCATATGTCACGTTGTTTAAAATCTGTGTATGACTGTTAGTGATTGTTCAGTACCTGTTGGACCTGATGTGTCAATGTGCCAAAGGTTCCCAGGCGGAAACACACACAGAATGCTCATTGTGCCTTGTGAATTTGACGAGACAAGATGATGACAGAGACTCTTTCAAAAACAGTGTTTAGTGAATGGTTTGGTGTCCAGCCGCAGTTTGTTTTACGTTGTGACAAGTCAGATTTATTTCTGAAGAGCTTTTAACAACAGGTTTGTCACAAAGCGCTCTACAGAGAAACATACATAAAAACATACAAAACAAGAACACGGGTACATACCTGAGACAGCGCTGTTTTCTGAGTGGCTCGAGTGATTGAGTTTGACATTTACTTGCACTGTTTTTTTCAAATGCATGTTTTGTTTTGTTTTGCTTTTCCTTTTAAAAAAAAAAAAAAAAAAATCTTTTGTTATAGATGTTCCTGAGGATTTGGAATTGATACCAGTGCTTTTACTTCAAAAGTACCAAAGAATAGGAAATGCAAACTCTGGATTATTATGGAATTATTAGATATCTTCTAGTCTTTGTTTAAAATAGTATACTTATTGAGGAAGGAATCACCTGTGTTTTTGTAATATATTTTAGAAATTAAACATGTTTCCAAATGGACCTATAGCATTTTGGAATCAAACCAATTATTTTCTCGTACAAAAACGATTGACAAAACAAGTTATGCCACTTTTTAAAGGATGCTACTGAATGGTAACTTAAAGGGGAATGCTGGTATTTTTAAACCTGGGCTCTATTTGTACATATTAGTCATTTATACCCCAAAATAGGTGCAACAAGTTTTGGAATTGCTCCGGTAGATCGCCTCAGCCGGCAGTCGAGAAACAGGCTGCAATGGCTGCAACGTAATCCGTAGGGGCATATGATATGATTGTAATAGATTACAATGTACTTCTAATGGTTCTCAATGAACCTTAAGTAAGTTGTTACCAGTGATTTTGGTAATTAACTGGTCAGCCTAATTACTTGATCTCTTGTGCAGGAGAAGGAGGCGATGGAGGCTGCGGTCCGGGCATTTGAGGACTGGGAGTTTCGTGTCTTGGAGCAAGAGAGTGGCATAGATGAGGAGGACGAGGGCGAGGAGAAAGGGCGAGAGAGTGAAGGGGAAGTGGAGAAGGAAATCTCATGCTACCAGCATGTGGTCAACACTGTGCAGGTAAACACCACATCTAAAAAGGAATTTTTCAGAGAATTTCACCTGTTCCTGACTCGTTCTACGGGTTTGAAACTTTAAGACGCTGTTTACTTCTGCACGCCGACGCAGGATTAACCTTCACGCAAGCCTTCCGTACACACTCTCTCTCTCACACACACACACACACACACACACACACATCCTCACACACAGACACTGCAAAACAGGATCTTGATGCTAATAGAATGAGCCTCACCTCAAAATGTTGGCCATGTGTGAAGATATTTTTTGAAAAATTAGATAACAAGCAAGATCGAATGTGATACTCAAGTTTTTCCACTTGTTTCACTATTCTCAAGAAATCTGTGACCCTTATTGACCTCTCTTTACGACCAATCTGAATTGCAGCAACATCAGTAGAACGTCTCTTCCTTCCAGTACAGCCACCCCACCCCACCCCGTCCCTTTGAATTACGGTGGCCTGTAATTGACACAAACAATAACTAGCTTAGTTGTCTCGATCGTGAACATGTGACTGACTAGAGCACAGATCCAACAGAAACATCTAGTGAAGAGGTAATATATCACCATGCAAAATACCGGAATATTCTGGAATAACTTGGGAGTGCCCACACCACGCCACGGTGAGGGATTGCTGGTTTGAAACAGAAAAGACACATTGCACATTTTAGTATGATGGAGAGATTGAAGAAATGGAAAAAAGTTAGTGGAAGCCAATAAGATGAGACCTTTTGGAGCAGGACTGTTCATTTGAAGAGGGCTGAATGTACTTGTGTAATAAATCCCCAATCTGTAATTGCAGTAAGGCGTCCTACTACTGACTTTGTTTACATCGTGATTTATTGCAGTGAAGTGTTTTTTTTCAGTGTGTGTTAATGTGTTAAGGTCTTAAAAAGTGTTAGTGCTGCATTAGATGTCTTATTTTTCATGTTTCTTAGCAATTCATTTCCCGGGGTCCGTTTTCTTAACTTTCATTTGCTATGTTCAATCAGAAATACTCTGGTTTTGTCAGCTGTCTTTCTTTATTTTGGTTTTTACCCTGGTTAAGGAAGTTCCGCAAAGCTTATTTTCCATCTACAAGTCAGACTATTCTGGAACATACGTATGCATTTACCCAAAATAGGAATGGTTGAATTGATATCCGCTTGTATCTTTATTAGCTGGAGAACGTAGGAGGAAGAGTGCAGAGTGAATAAGAGAGGGATTGTGTGAGAGAGAGATGGAAGTTGACTCAGCTGCACTGTGGCCTCGCTGGAGTTGACAGCTCATTTCTATACCTCTCTTTCCCCCTCTCTTTCTCCCCCCCCCCTCTCTCTCTCTCTCTGACAAATCATCTATACTGAGGTGCTGATTTAATGTCAGCCGATCCTGCTGTCATGTTTCTCTCCTGTGCCTCCCATGAACTTGCACATGGATGTTAGATTTGTATTGTGCGTCGCTTCACGGATCGACTTGCTTGAGGCGCTGCATTTAGTGATGTTTACCCAACAGTACATCACAGCACCATGAACAGATTACATGAACTCAGACCAGCCAGATGACATTTGTTTTGAAGTGAATCTATGGCATTTCGCGCTAAGGGGGAATTATTTTTCTTTATTTGCAGGAGCGAGTGCAGCAGTTAGACAGACAGCTGAAGGAGATGGAGAGAGAGAAGGAGAGGGAGCTGAACGCCTTGAGGAAGGAGAAGAGAGATCTGCTCCATACAGCTCAAATGGTAAGAGAGATTTCTGATAATGTATTATTGATAATCACTTTTCCAACACAATTCTCTCACAAATAGTTAAAGTTTCTGGAATTATTATTATTATTATTATAATAATAAAAATAAACACTACTGGTATTTTTTCTGCCTGTACGTTAATTTGTCTGAACTCAATAGAAAATCTTACAACAAGTTTAGCAGTCGCTGGTTAAAAGGTTTCCCGACCAAAATATCCCAAGATAAAATGCTTTCCGATATGAGAATTGCTTCTGTGATAGCTGGGTGGCAAATATTAGTTTAGTGAAAAAAACCCAACCCCGTTCTGTCTCTGCCACCTGATGCACTGCTGGTGTTTTTTTTTTTTAACCCCCGGCCGCCAAAGGTGGCAGTAACGAGCTGTTTCCCAGCGTGGAGTGCAACAATACATTGTAGAAGAAGAGCACGTTGTACAGTGATGTGCAAACTGTGAGAAGTTACCAATCCTACTGCGAGAAGCTTATTTGATTTTGGCAAAACAGAGTTATCTATCTATCTATTGATCTATCTATTGCTCTATCTATCTATCTCTCTATCTATCTAATCAATATTTCTTCTTTTTTTTGTTTTTGCTCATTTCTTACATAGTAATTTCCATTTTGTCTAGCGTTGGTATCAGCATTTGTAATCAATTTGTGATTTACCACTGATTGAACCGCGCTCCAGCTCTATCATACAACCAGCGGTACGTCTCGGATTAGAAACATGACAGCAACAAAACGGCAGAGGAGGAGACGACATGGGGACAAGGAAAGAGCAGATCAGACATGGAGAGAGAGGGAGAGCGAGAGAGCTTAACCAAAGCTAGAGGGAGGGAGAGGAGGGATAGAGGGAGGAGTAAGCAATGTGAGGGAGAGTGCTGTGCTCGTTTGTGTGTGTGTGCATGTGTGTGAGTGTGTGTGACGGCGAGGGAGAAAGGAGATAAGCTGGGAGAAGTTTTACACCCTTGCAACAGCCGGTAAGCTGAAACACGTACATAAATCAGTCTGCATGGCCGAGGCGTGTTGAAGTTGTGTTTGTCAGAAAAGTTCTGTGATGTTAAGTTCATCAGCGTTTCTAAATTAGAGACTGAGAGAGAGGGAGAGAGAGAGGGAGAGGGAGAGAGAGAGAGAGAGAGAGCTGGAGGGAGGGCAGAAGGGAGTGGCAGTTCAAAGGGAGGCGAGACGGTGTGTGTGTTTGTGTGACCGAGTGTGTGTGACTGCAGCGTGACTGTGTGTACGATGCGGTTTGCTTATGACGGTTAAATCGTGACGAAAGAGAAACTGAATTTCTACAACGGGTACTTTCAGCCAAACAAGCTGATTGGTCGAAGAGGGAGTTCCTGGGGAGATAGTGAGCAATGCTTGTGTTTATTCTTGGATTTGTACATCTTGTCTCAGACAGACACGAGTATTGGTCAGGTTGTATAAAAGCCTTTAAAGAACTATGAGAGAGACATAAGGGTTAAACAGTGGACTGCATGTGGCGACTGAATTGCTCATGTGTTTGTGAGTCAGGGAGGGAGGGAGGCAGGGAGGGAGGGGAGAGATAGTGAGGCAATGAAAATGTTTAACTCATTAGGCTACTTCTTCGTAACAATTTCCTGTTCTCAGCCAGAAGCGGTATGTCTAACGCTGCCGTTGGTTAAGTGTCACGGCTACGTATCCGCCTCGCCACTCCCATGTGTCAAATTTTTAAAAACGTCTTTACGGCCCGCTGAACTCACAGCCAAGTTCAATTCACTCACACTTCTTCCCGACAGGTACTGAAAGAGAAGAAGCCGCTCACCGATTGGTCGAACATCACATACTCAGCCCCCTGCATGATGTCACTCTCCCCGCTGACCCTTCACAAGTCTCCTCAGGTAAAGAAAGGCATCGCCATGGATACAGCATGTGTTTGGCAAGATTTGGGATTGCTGGAATGACGCTGATTTCGACATGTTTGTCGGCGCGGCTCACACCGCCACTGTTACCCCTCTTGCAGGAACCGTGCAAAGACTCTGCCAGTTTACCCAGAAGACGGAGCTCGCACCGCAGCAGCAAGCTCAGCGATAGGCCGCTGTCAGCACAAGGTGCGCAGTGATTGGCCCTCAATTATGATGACTATTACGCAATCTCTTTTGTGTGCTTGATTGCTTAAACCTAGTGCACTATGATATGAAACAATAGCCTCCCTTTCTCTCCACTCCGGTGCTCAGTTTGTCCATCTGTTTGTTCAGTTCCTTTCAGTTGAATCTAAGGTGTGTCGGTAGAGCCAGCAGGGGTTTACTGCTGTGGCAGAAAGCAGGATTTACCTGTACAGACCGGATGAGCCGGTGAAGCGTCCGTATAGCTCCTGTTGGGTTGACTTAGCTTGCTGTGCCACCAGACAAAACCCCCGTCAGTCGTATCTGTTTTTCACACACGTTTTTTCACACAGAGTATACACACCTCACCGCCACCAGTTATCAGGGTAGTTTGATCTATCAGGTCGTGTCAAATCATGCAGGTGTGTGACTGTTTGTGTGTGCTTGTCTCCTTACTTTCATTGTGTCTATTCCTGCACGTTGTAACCACAATACCGGTTGTTATATGATCTATCATCTAGCTACACCGCTGCCACTTGCATGTTTGTCCTGCCACATCTTACGTAATACTATTTGCGCTAGCCGATGCATGTTGTTCTTGCGTGTCTTGCCCTGTTTTCCGACCGTCTCCTTCCTCTCCCAGGGCTGGTGAGGAACGATCCAGTCAGCCAGAGCCCAGAGGCCTTCACTTCCCCCCACCCCTCCCACAGACTCAGCAACGGGCACAGCAACGGGCACAGACCTGGGCACAGCAACGGCGGTGGGCTCCCCACTCCGTGCAACAGTGCCAGCAGCTCTCGCGCTGCCAGGTCAGTTGTTTCACAGCTCGTTTTGATGAATGGTTTTCAAAGGAATGAAGCGAGTATGAAGCTTTATTGTATTTTTTAGAGGTTGATGTACTTTTTGAGAATTTGTATGGAGCAGAAGGGGAATGTAATTGATATGTGAGAGGTTTTAGGTCGTGTGTGAAGGTTTCAAAATAATACAATCAGACTCACTTTTTTTTTTTGCCAAGTACAGGAAATATGAATATATATAGAACAATTATTCAACTCACACAGCAGCATAAGTTTCAACTGCATGAAATAGTTTTGAGCACAAAACAAAATAAGATAAATAAAGATATAACAATATAAAGTATAAGATACATTATATGAACATAGTTTCTAAGGCTGAAGTAGCACAGTAAAGACTGTCCAGTAAGACTTTGTGCAGACATTGTAAGTAGTTGTGCAAATAGCACAAGGTAATACTACTCTGTCTAAATACAGATAACCCATGAGCTAGCTTATACTCTAACTATTCCATAATGTTGTCAGTCATGATGCCACCAGTCATTTGATAAAAGCAAACCCAGCCCAAATAGTAGATATCTCATTTTGGATTGAATCTCTATATATGTGTGTGTGCGTGGGGAGGCTAAAGTGATTCTGATTCAGATTCCAGCAGTGATGAAGATGACACAATGTTGAATGCCTTCCGTTCTCTCATAGCCCTTCCCTAGGACTGTTGGATCTAGTGGAGATCGAAAAGAGACTCAAGGAAGCCAAGGCAGAGAGACAGAAGCTGCTCAGAGAGCGGGTGAGTCACCTGCAGCGGGAAACACTAGCTGGCATCTCTAATCAGCACAGACGCTGCATTAGACATGGCCGTCCGACCGCTGACTGACGCCCCCTCAACTCACACGTGACGGTCCAAGAAAGCAGCAAGCAGATGGCTGAATGCGTTTCATGCCGTGTTGGCAGGAATCAAGCCTGCAAAGCCTGTGACTTGGTTCCTCTTACATACTGTGGAAATTGCACAGTGCATATCTCCAGGATCCAGCTGTAAACACTGTAAACTCTCTCATGCATGATCACGTACGTTCTTTAGGGCCTGCACTGAAGTCGGTGGTGGCATATTTCGGTAGATGGCTGATGATGTGTGATGTGTGTGTGTGTGTGTATCTGTGTATCCAGGAAGAGCGACGCCGGTTGTTGGTGGAGGAGAGACGGCAGAGAGAGCTGAACTCTCCCAGGACAGAGCCACCAGAGCCACCAGAGCCACCAGAGCCACCAGAGCCACCAGAGCCAGAGACCCCACACACACCTGACCCAAACCCCCAGGAGCAGCCAAAGGCCAGTTCTGCCCCTCACTCCCCAGAGGTACCTACTGAATGGAAATCCCAAGGCAGATGTTAGAGAGCTTTGACAAAAGCTGCAGTTACACTCGTTTCAATGCAATTTTTATCATCTGTCATGTGAGGGTGCAGTAAGTGACATGTTTAGATGCTTAAATCTTCAAAACCAGATTCTGCAGTGGCCAGGCTCGCATTATGAACTCTAGATGCAACCCAGCCACAACAGGCAAAGTAAAGAGATGGAAGATGTAAAAAAAAAAAAGCAAAAAAAAAAAGCGTAAAACCGACACAGACACATACTCAGATCTCAAAAACTGTATTGAAATGACAAGCGTGACCCTTACACGCTGACTCATCGTGTATCGATCTCCAATCTCCACTCTCTGTGTTTGCATTTGTCTCTTTAGCAGCGCAGCCTCCCCCTATTCCTCTCTCCGAACTTTGACCTCCGGGCCCACGTGGAGTCGCTAGGTCACGGGGTGGCTGGGTGCACGGGCCTGCGCATGACCCCTCGGCGCTGTGCCGGCTTCCTGACCAAACGAGGGGGCAGGGTGAAGACCTGGAAGAGGAGGTGGTTCCTGTTTGACGTGGACCACAGACGACTAGCCTACTATACAGGTTAGACAGGCTGAGGGAGTGGTGTGTGTGTGTGTGTGTGTGTGTGTGTGTGTGTGTGTGTGTGTGTGTGTGTGTGTAAGCCTTGAATAACATCCTTTTTCGTACCCCTCTTTACAACCCACTGTACATTATATCATACTTTCTCACGCTGGTCACACCATCTTTGTGTGTGTGTGTGTGTGTGTGTGTGTGTGTGTGTGTGTGTGTGTGTGTGTAGTTAAAAACGTCTTACGTTTGTAGTTCAGTTGAGTTGAAATCATTGAACATATCACATTTCACCCCATGCTGCAGACTGTGATGAGAGGAAACTAAAGGGGGTGATCTACTTCCAGGCCATAGAGGAAGTGTACTACGACCATCTACGTACAGCCAATACGGTGAGTTCTCATACAGTACGCAGCAAATGTGCAGAACTGCCGTCTGACTTGAAATGAAACCGGATGAAGATCCATGCAGTCTACATTTACTAAGCCAAGCTTTTGTTCTATAAGACCTTCATCAGAGCATACATGGCACACAATGGCTAGACAAGCGTAACATGACAATACATCGCAGGAATTCATGAAATAAATGCTCAGATGTGTCCGTCAATAAAGATATGGTATAACTGAGGTCAAGTCTTATTTTATTTTGTGTGAATTTTTGGGATGTCAGTCTTGAGTTCATGGCAGAGCACCCAGCCAGAAGGCTTTAGGAGGAGGTGTATGTCAGCCTCACTCGTAGTGCAAATGAAAATCCTTCATCATGATCAGCGTGACTTATCACGTTATTGCTGTCTCCCTGCCCTTCAGTCTCCGCGGCCCAGCCTGACGTTCTGCGTGAAGACATACGAGCGTCTCTTCTTCCTGGTGGCTCCCAAGGCAGAGGCCATGAGGATTTGGATGGATGTCATCGTCACGGCAACAGACGAGCACAGCCGTTATTGACCTCTCTCCCCTGTGACTGTATGGCCCACGAGAGAAGCTACTGACCTGGTCAACGCTTTGAGAGGTTTTCCCCATCTGAGGGAATGGTTTGGTAATTAACCCAACTCCAGGACACTTTTTATTACCTGGAGTTGTGAGTCTTCATGGACAGCATGCTTACGACACAGAGGTGGAGGGGTTAGAAGTGCCAAAGAGACAGAACAGAACCTTCCCTGTGGAGGATTCAAAGGAGGAAACTGTTACTGAAGACACGGTGCCTCAGTGGTGGCAGACGTTCACTGCTGAACAGCTACAAACCACAACCAGCCTGGCAGGATTTCACTGTTCGGAGCTACAGCAGCAGTTGGGCCTGAGCTCCCCCTGGTGGTCACCGTCAGTTATTACAGGACCATTGTACACTACAGCAGAAAATATCCATTATCTTGATTTCCAGTTAAGACAAAACACTGACTGCACATTCAGTTGTGACGATTTAACTTATTTGTAAATGTATGTGGACGTGAGATACAAAGGAATGAAGGCATACACTGTTATGACTGCTATTAAAAGTTCATTCATTTTTTCTGTGTTACTTTTAATGAAGGTTAATATCCTCTGATAATACATCAAGTAAACTATGAGTCAGCTGCAAGTTTAAAGACTGAAGATGGAGTATTTTTATAAGTACACTGAACACAAACTGCAACTAGTTAAAAACATTTTATTGAATTATTAAATTATTGGGTAATTCTACACAAGTGGGTTTCCATCTCCGTGCCTCTTGTCATCTGGAAACATCCCAGAAGCATTGATCTGTTTTCCAGCAGCTGGTCCAAAGCAGATTTTGGTTAATTGTATTAATTGAATCAGAAATTACAATTTATTGTGCAACTATGCTACAGTGGGCTGTCTTTTAGGCTTGTACCACACCAATAAACAAAATGTGTTTCAACAAGCCACAGTCAGATCACACTCTCCAGCACCTTCCTAATAAACCGTCTGCTATATGAGAGCACTCGTACCCTCCAACAAGCAGTTCAGATTGATGTTGCAGGTAGTTATTCTTTACATTACCCAAGACAGACGGTGGTGATGGTGGTGGAGAGTGTTCAATCTGGTGACTGGGACGGTTTATACTGTTTTCCATCAACCCACTTGTGTTGTGTGGAGGAGGACATTGTCATCCTGGAAGATGAAACGCCAGTCAGTAAGTATCAGTTTATGTTAGGGTAAGACTGATATATATATATAGAGAGAGAGAGGTTTGCTGACATAAGGCTGATATTGCGCTTTTATTAAATCTCATCCACGGGTGATATGACAGACCACAGCTACATGGAGACAGTCTGTGGGTTAGACAGTCTGTGGATTAGTCAGTCTGGTGGGTCCCCTGCCTTGAACAACTACTAACCATGAAAGAATTTCATTAGCCTGGGTTTCACTGAAGAGCTGGAGTGTCACGTGATGGTCTACATGCTGTTTCTTTATAGGTTCTGGGGGAAACACTGAATCCTTTTTGGGCATAAAAATGTTTCAGTATGAAAACATCAGAAAACTATCAGTAGTGGTATCAGCCTTCAGACGCCTCTGTTGGTCGAACCCGGACCGTAATATCCCTCCCCCTTCCTGTGAACGGGTTCTAGATGAAATGACCTACACCATGGATTGACATTTGTAGTCAACTGATGGAGAATTGCTACTTTTTTTTTTTTTTCTACGATTACTACTACTACTACTACCACTACTACTACTATTACTTCTGCTACTCCTACTACCACTACTACTACTATTACTTCTGCTACTAATTACTAACTACTACTACGACTACTATTACTATTACTACTACTGCTATGACTACTACAGCTACTGCGACTACTATTACTACTACTACTGCAACTACTACTGCTGCTCTGACTACTATTACTACTACTATTACTACTACTATACCACTACTACTACTGCGACTACTACTGCTACTGTGACTACTATTACTACTACTATACCACTACTCCTACTACTATTACTACTGCTACTGCGACTACTACTACTGCTACTGCGACTACTACTGCTACTGTGACTACTATTACTACTACTATTACTGCTACTATACCACTACTCCTACTACTATTACTACTGCTACTGTGACTACTATTACTACTACTATACCACTACTCCTACTACTATTACTACTGCTACTGTGACTACTATTACTACTACTATTACTACTACTATACCACTACTCCTACTACTATTACTACTGCTACTGCGACTACTACTGTGACTACTATTACTACTACTATTACTACTACTATACCACTACTCCTACTACTATTACTACTGCTACTGTGACTACTACGGCTACTGTGACTACTATTACTACTACTATTACTGCTACTATACCACTACTCCTACTACTATTACTACTGCTACTGTGACTACTATTACTACTACTATTACTACTACTATACCACTACTCCTACTACTATTACTACTGCTACTGCGACTACTTCTGCTGCTGCGACTACTTCTACTACTACTATTACTACTACTATACCACTACTCCTACTACTATTACTACTACTACTGCTGCTACTGCTATTCTGTTAATTTCCTCTTAACATCTGAAGAGGGAAATCCTATCAAAAGCCAGTATGTTGCAACATATCTATTGCAACATACTGTAACTAACTGTAAATTCAATACATTTTTGCTTCATTTCTTTATTTCCTCGGTCTAATATTTCATCTCACTGTAATGTTTTAACTGAACAAACCCACCCCAGTGTATTGATTCTTTGAGAAAACATACTTGTATATCACACACTTCTACTGTATTATAAAATCCCACATGTTGTTTTTAGGTAGTGATGCCCTAGAAAACCAAGTGACCTGCTCATTTTAAAGAGGCGTGGGTTACCAGAGAGCCACTCCCCTAGACGTCTCTGTCAACTGTATCTGTCCAGAAACAGTTTGGCATGACTCAGTTGTCATTTGGATTCAAACGGCTCAACGTCGATGCTGGTAAAACCTTTGACCTTTATTCTACTCCTTCACTAATATTACAAATAATGAATCGATGTTTAAATCCGTGTGTGCTCTGTGGTGATGTTCTCTGTGTTTGACTTTTGGAGTAATCATCCCTTGGTTTGTTCTCACACATGCTCTTTATTTATTTTGTATCTTTATTTTTGGCAATGAAAAACAGAAGTTGACCAGATCAGATCAGACTTTTGCCAGGCTATAATTGCAACTATGATCGTCTTCATTGACCTGACTGGTTAAATAAAGGTTAACTAAAAAATAAAATAATGTATCGTCTGTGTCCAGTACATCTCTCTAGGCTCATCAACCATGACTGGTGCTGTTAGAGTTATCCTAACATGCTGTCTAATTCAAGGTGGGCTTTTCCATATTTAATCACAATTACAACAATTACTTTTCAGAGAAAAAGCATGTTATTGTTTCTCAAACGTTTTACATTTTGCAACATTGACCTTTTTTGTGTGTTTATCCAGGTATCTTTACTAGTTTAGATTTGACTGTGTCAGAGATAATGCTTTTTATAATTTACCAGGTGTTTCTGTAGCATTTTACAATATTGTATCATTAATCATTAATATTTAAGCATTTTCTTTTTATTGGAATTTGTAACATTTACTTGTAATTGCAATACTACATTTTTTGTGGGTTTTTTTTGTGTGACATTTATTTTTTGTCACAGGTGTTTTATGCCAATGGGAAGCCTTCATGCCTCAGAGTATAGAGGGACTGAGCGGATCCTGCGTTAGCATCCCCTGCAGTTTTCAATTGGCCTCGGGATGGGATGTAGACCTAGATGATTCATGTAAAGCCATATGGACTAGAGGAAACTGGCATCGGACGCAGGTGTTTGACTCTAGTCTCACCGGAGCAAATGCAAACCTAAACATCCTTCAAGGAAACCTGATGGGGAACTTGCTCGAGAAGGACTGTACCACCATCTTTAACAACCTTCCGTCTAACCATTACGCCGACTATTACTTCAGACTTGAATGTGACAACGACCTCAAGTTCAACTTTGAACAGAGGGTCCTCATGAACATCAAAGGTTTTTGTTCCCTAATACTGGTTTATCGTGCTGCTCTTGTTCCCGTCACGCCACTTGGTGACGTTTCTTCTTGTTTTACTCCTCAGATTCACTGCCAGGACCTACCATAACACCATGGAGGGTGGAGGTGGAGGAGGGGACCTCAGTGAGTTTGAGTTGCTCTGCTGCTGCCCCCTGTCCCACGCTGCCCCCAACTCTGACATGGACCCCCGACCTAGGAGACACTGAGGACAAAATGGAAGCAAAATTCATGACGTCCGCCGTGACCTTCACTGCTTCTTACCTCCACCATCGACAGGCGATCTCCTGCGCTGCTCTCTACAACCGGCAAGCTGGCAACAGTGACCTTTCGTTTGAAACAAGTTTGACCATCGATGTCCTTTGTGAGTATATTTCTGCCATTTTTTTTATTCCCAGCCCGTTTCTGTGTGGAGTTAGCATGTCCTCCCCGCCTTCTGCCCAGTGCATGCTGGGAAAGGCTTCAGCTCCATGTGCCCCTGGAAAGGAATAACGGATAATGTATAAGAACATGATAAAGTTTCAAAATGATTTTCCAGATCCCCCAAATAACACAACAGTCAGTCCCTGTGGTCCAGTGCTGGAGGGCGACTCGGTGGTTCTGACCTGCAGTAGTAATGCAAACCCAGCAGTGGACAGCTACACCTGGTACAGGATGGACGCCGATCAGGTGACATCGATGGGTTTCAAGAAGAGGCTTACAGCCACGGTCTCAGAGGACAACAGCCAGTTTTACTGCAAAGCTCGAAACAAATATGGGAGCCAGAACTCATCCGTCATTCAGATAGATGTGCAATGTAAGTCAGAAAGAGAGAGAAAAATAAGGTGACACACTGAAAACTGTCGGCCTCCTTCTAACAACATGAATTGACACGTGTCTCAATTTTTTCAAGTTCCTCCCAAGGACACCTCAGTGAGCGTTGATCCTTCTGGTCCACTACTGGAGGGCAGCTCTGTGACTCTGACCTGCAGCAGCCATGCCAACCCAGGAGTGACAAACTACACCTGGTACCGAGTTAATGGAGACGACGAGGACGCGGTGGAGTCTGGACCGACCTTTGCTATAGACGGTGCCGAGCCGAGCCACAGCGGCGGCTACTACTGTGAGGCAAAAAACGACCACGGAGAAGGGAAATCAACAACAGTTCAACTGGACGTTCACTGTAAGTTCATTTTGCACAATAATGACATTGACGGACACTAATAACAACAAAACTGTACATTTCCAGTGTATTCGAGCACTGAATATGGCCCTATGTGTTGAGGCGACACTTACATGAGTCCAGCTGCGGTTAACCACACATGGGTTGTGGCCAAAGGTTCAGTCAGGCTACCAGAGGACCACGGACAGTGATCCATTGTCCTGTTGCATGACAACCTCAAATCCTTTCTCATCCCATCATGACTGAGGTCTGTTGTACGTCTACATGTGTGCAAGTGTGTTAACTTATGTGTGGATGTTTGTTTTCTTTTGCCGTTGGTGTCTCCTTATCAAGATGTGATGTCAAACCAGTCTGCCAATAACGGAGAGGTTGTTTCACGACTGAAAAGAAAAAGTCTCATTTTAACATTAATGTTGTGTTTAGTGTCTGTTTGTAACAATTTAGTCTATCTATCTATCTATCTATCTATCTATCTATCTATCTATCTATCTCTCTATCTCTCTATCTATCCATCCATCTATCTATCCATCTATCCATCTATCCATCCATCTAGCCATCTATCCATCCATCCATCCATCTATCCATCTATCCATCTATCCATACATCCATACATCCATCCATCCATCCATCCATCCATCCATCTATCCATCTATCCATCTATCCATCTATCATCAATCTATCTATCTATCTATCTATCTATCTATCTATCTATCTATCTATCTATCTATCTATCTATCTATCTATCTATCTGTCTGTCTGTCTGTCTGTCTGTCTGTCTGTCTGTCTGTCTGCAGTTTTCCCCATTGAAAAGGAATGCAGCTCAAAATTTAACATCTATCTATTTATGAACCAATTAAAAAGACGTAATTGTTGGGGAAGTCGACTCTGACGTTTTTCCTCCACCACGTTTTTCAACAATGCTAACAAAAAGGAAGGATCTCTTTCAGATCCCCCCAAGAACACGTCGTTGTTCGCCGATCCCTCCGGTCCCGTGCTGGAGGGCAGCTCCGTGACTCTGACCTGCTACAGCGTCGCCATTCCACCGGGGAACTACACCTGGTACAGAGCTGACGGACAAGAACGTGAGGTTGTTGGGTCTGAGAGAGCCTTCACCTTCAAAGTGACCAAGCTGGTGACTGACAAGTATTACTGTGAAGCTCGGAATGACCACGGAGCCCAAGACTCGGAGCCTGCCAGTATTAATGTGACATGTGAGTGATTTATTTTCATGTATTTATCTGTTTTGTGTTTATTGTGAGCTTTATTTCACCAAGTTCTCCTGAGCCCTTTCTTGTGACCGTCCTGCCACATGTACAGCACTGTATCTTACCTTTTGGATTACCATCATAACATGTTATACCTTCTCAGTTCCTCCTGAGATCCTACCTTCTTCCAGCTGCGTCAGGGTTTTATCCCAGATCAGATGTTCCTGTGAGAGCCAAGGAAACCCGCCCCCCTCACTGGAGTGGGTATTGGCTGGGGAGCCTGTCCAACACTCTGCTGACATCCCAATCAGGGAGGTGGCTACAGGTGGCACAAGCCTGAGCCTCATCACCTTGCGCCAGGTAGATGAAGACATGCCCGTTCTAGTCTGCCTCAGCAGCAACTCAGTGGGACTTGATAGACTGGCGTTCAACGTGTCATCCAGTGAAACTCAACTAGGTAGAGGAATCCATGTGGCATTTGTATGGCACTTCTCTCTTGTATAGTCTACGTCTTCCTGGTTTTGTTGACCCTATATTGTACTGTTGTGGCTTTATAGGCTTGCATACCACCTCTCTGTTGATTGGCTCTGCTGCCGGGGCAGTGGCGATGATGCTCCTGTGTGCTCTGCTGCAGCTAATCTTTTGCAGGTGAGTGACTTAGAAACACTTGAGTTTTTTGGCTTGGGTTTGTTGAGGTCTGACTGGGGTGGTGCCTGAGTTTCCGATTCAAATCTCATAGGTGACCATGGCCACCCCTGGACATGCCTCAGAAATCAAAAATGTGTTCAACATTTCAGATCACCGTTACTTAGATGTCATATTTAGATTGTATTCTTTATTCTGAACGTTGGTTTCCTTTCTAACTTGTTACAAATATGCCCTCGAAGGAAGAGATTTAGATGAATATATATTGGCAGAATTTTAGATTTTAACATGTAATTAATAATATTTGCTTGATTGATTTTGTTCTGGTGTTAGGAAAAAGAAAGGCAGGCTGACACCTGGCAGAGGAGTGGAGGACACTTCAGACTTTTTAGTTTCTGATGAGGTGAGTTGATATGTGCTTGCATGCTTATACATGCACATACACACATAAAGTCACAAACCTTCACACATAGTATATGCTTTAATAGTTCTATTACTAACTAACTAACTAACTTCCTGCAGTTGCTATTAAGACAGTACAGTGGATCCAACGAGACCGTGATGATCATCTAGGTGGCCTCCTCTCCATTATCAGTGCTCTGATTTCTGTTTTTCTGTTTTTCTGTTTTTCGTTAGGCCATCTCTTTACAAGTGGAGATGGTTTATGCCAATAAAGCCATACTGGAGGGAGACGGAGAAGAAGAGGGAGACACTCTCCACTATGCCAATGTAGACTTGGTTAAGCTTCAGGCCAAGTCTGAGGGTAAGGTTGGGGAAGAGGAGATCAGAGGCCTGGCCTCCAAGACAGCTGAGTATGCCGAGATCTGCCTGCACTCCACGGGAAGCACTGGAGAAGAGACGAAGGATGAGGAGACGGTTGCAGATACTGATTTAGGTCAGATCAGAGAGGCGGACATGGCTAAACCTTAGGGAAATGGAGGTGGGCTGACAGTGGAAACAAAGGACTTTGGGCTTCCACGGGACTTGACTACTTCCCACTTTAATGTTCGGTTGTCAATGGAGGCCCAGCAGAGACATCCTGAGCAGAACAACCTGTTGAAGCCTGCAGGGTGGAGGTGGCGCTGTGATCTGCACAGCAACAAGCCTCATTTAAAGTGAACATAAGGGAATACGGAGCGCATGCAATGTACTCATGATGCTGTGGGCCCGAGTCCAGCTCTCGACTGTGGTCATGTCATCTTTCATTCTCTCTCTCTCTCTCTCTCTCTCTCTCTCTCTCTCTCTCTATCTATCTCTCTCTCTCCTGCCAAACCTTTTTTATTCCTCTCTTCTGAACGCTGTCTAGCAAAACAGAAAAATGATCTCAAATAAGTAGGAAACCATCCATACGTTGCAGATATTAATGTGCACTCTGCAAGTTGGGGACAAAATTCAAATAACAATCACACATTAAATGTACCTGTGCTTTGTTAAACTATTCTTCTGTATGGTACACTTTCACTGTAGATATTTTGCTGCCAATTTATAATCTTCCTACTGTTTGTTTAGATTTAATAATAGCTCTAATCTTTCTGTTATATCTGTCTTTGTTAATTAATGTATTATTTTGATAGCTATTTATGCACAGTGTGAAAAACAAATGTGATCAAAAATAGGTAAACTGATATCTGTCAAACACATTTTATTGATAGCATTTAGTTTGTAGACATTAAAGTACATCTGTGCTGGTTCATCAAAACAAAGAAAGAGTCCGCAGTCATGCAAGAGCTGAAGTCGCAGCAGGTTATGTAATGCATATTGCAGAAGTGAGCCACCATCAAGCTGACATGGTTTCAACATGGCAGTCATGTCATTCTGTTCTTTTAGAAATGCTGTAACATGTACAACACAAGTGCCCCAGAACATGCTCAACGTCAAAGTGATGTCAATAAACTTTTGCTCAACCTTTTAATCGTTTAATATAGGAGTCTGTGAATGGACGAGAATACAGTGCTTCTATCATATTTGTACTTAGATGTCATGGATTGAATCCGGCTTTGTTGACCTTTTGACCTTTGTTGCATTTCATCCCGATGTCTTTTGCATGGCGCTAATACATACGATCACACTGCACACTAATAAAAGCAAATATGCTTCAAAAAATAATCTTTTAAAAGCAAAAGAAGAAAATGGTGCTGAAATCATTGTTGGATGAACAAGCCCTAATGCTGTTGATTGTGAACAGGACATCCTTGACTTGTGCGTAGCTCAATAGGTAGACCCCTTGACTTTTTGCAGATTTTGTTGTGCTATTAAGTTTAAATTTCAAAACACATTTATTGGTATTTTTCATGTGAGTTCCTTTGCAAAGCATTCTATTCTATCAAAGTGAAAACAAAATTGTTTAAATGTATGTAGAAGGATCAAATTAAAATAACAGAGAAATCCCCCCCCGTTTGCTTCGTTCGGGTTGCCACAAAAGCAAAAATGTGTTCAACATTTCAGATTACTGTTACTCAGATGTCATATTTACATTGTATTTATTATTCTGAACATTGGTTTCCTTTCAATCTTTTTATAAACTTGTCTTTCTTGCTAACAAAGCTGAGACCAAGTCCCTTCACTAGATCTTAAGGGGCTTAACGGGATCTTAGGGTGTAGGGTGGACTCAGGGATATATGGTTCATTTATGGATGACATTACAGTCCAGGTCTTGTGGATTCAGAGAAAAGATAAACTTGTGGCAACTTGCCCCGAACGAAGCAAAGCGGTTGAAAACTTGATTTCTCTGTTTGATTTTATCCTTCCTTCCTACATTTCAACAATTTTGTTTTCACTTAATAGAGTGCTTTGTATAGAACTCAAATCCCAAATAAATGTGTTTTGAAATAGCACAACAAGGGGTTTGAGTGCTATTGCAGGGCACTGTATATATATAGATCTTTTATGCGATGTTGACCCTGCTGTACAGGGTCTTCGTCTCGTCTGAGTCACTGTAATCTCTGTTGCGACAATGTTTGGCTGCTTGGTGGCCAGGCTTTGCCTTGAAGTGCACTCCTGTATAGTTGACCTCTACATCTTCTTCGCTGGTGTCTGTGTCGGAGTATACCGGCATGGGACACTTAGGAGCACAGGCTCCATTGACGTTCTCATAGTCCTCCAGCCTTCCCTGTTCATCCTGGGGATATAGGAGAGATCATCATCAGACCATCTGTGGGTAGCTGTGATAGTGTCTGGCAGCATTCACTATAAATAACAAACCACCCGTCTAATATCTCCGAGCACTTCTGTTTCGGGATGTTTGATATTGTGAAATCCTAATCATTGCATAGCATGACTTTCCAAATAGGAAGCATCCTCTTTTCTACTGTGGCCTGTCAGATGTAGTTACTTCTTATTTTTGGGACAACTCACACTGAGACTCTCGCTTACCCCCACAGATCACTCGTTTACAGTTTAATATAGAGGAAGTGGTATACACTGCTAGAATGATATAACTGAATGGTATAACCTAAACTTATATACACATATCAAGAATGTGGTTTCGAAGTGGCTGACCTTATTAGGTGGCTTGGCTACCTTAGCATACACATCATCCACACCTGCTTCTGCTTTTGGACCTCGTCTATTCCTGGAAAACAAAATACCATCATCATATTTGCCTTACCGTCATTTCTTTCTGGTCTTAGTATGTGTGAAACATAATGCTCACTTTTCCCGATTCCCAATGTGCAAGGAAACATAGTTGAGAGCGTCATCCTCTGTGTGTCCAGCTTGATTTCTGATTGGCTCTTGTGCTGAGTGACCCTGGACAGATATGAAGCATCAGTGAATATACAGTAGCAGCTGAATCAGTTCAGTCATGCTTGCCGATAGATTCTGCAAGTCTACAGTGATTCATGCCTTCACAATACTGAATGATTACTGTGCAAAGACACATCCTGTTTTCTAATCTGGAGTCTAAAGCAGGTTTTTTTTAAGAAGGCCGATACCAGTACAGATACTTTTACACTGAAACTGCTGATAAACTTCTGCTAATATTGAATATGTTTCAATTTGTCCATTTTCATACCAAAAAATCACAAGCATTCAGTGATTCCTCTAGAATTTTATTCTTAGCAGAGTGGAAAAACACCCTCTGAAACAACATTCAGACCATCACGTGACACTAAAACTCTCCAGTGAAACCAAGAGTGACGCACCACCTCTATTCAGTGTCAGAGGATACTCCTAAGACTACTATAATTAATTAAGCTGATTAAATTAATGAAGAATTACTTTACAAAAACATAATTAAACAATACATTGACTAAATAATGTGCAAAAAAATCATTGACTGACCGATATCCAATATTCAAGAAAGGCCAACAATGGCCCGATATATCAGCAAACTGATGTAGCAGCCTAACCCCAGCCTGAAGGGGGACTACTTCTCATTTGGAGGACTTCACAAAAGTCTACCATGTGTTTTGCACCATCTCACCTGCATTCCCTTGGGCAGATTCACAGTACAGTAAACAGTGTTGATGTTGGAAGAGCACCTGTGCAGAAATAATGAGAAATAAAGAACAAAAATTGTGAATACTCAGTGACTGACTACTGCAAAACCACACAGCAGAATCCCACTGTGCCTTTTGTGTCTGAAGGATCTTCAATGGATTCTTTGACTCCAGCGTATACGCCAGCCCATCCGGCTGCCTGCCCTACAGTGTCTGCCTTGTCCTGGCCGGGTACAGTGGGTGCCTGCTGTCTTACGTGCTGTCTGGAGGAGGCCGGCAGGGTTGGGCGTTTGGACGGTACGGGAGGCCTGGCATAAGGTCGTCTCTGCTCCTACGAGGCTCTGCCAACCCAGACTCGTTCACCAGATTCTCCCTGGTGCCATTCCACCGGCCCTGAATGAGACAGACACACACACACACACGCTACTAGATATGTCATTTTTCTCCAAGAGCATTAAATGTAGTGCATGAGGCTGTGCAGTAAAATGACGTAGCACCAGAAAACCAAAGCGGCCCCAACAAGACAGCGTGTTAGAAGTCCCTTGTTGAATTGATTTGTTTCTCTTGTGTCTGAAAGAAAAAGGCAAGACTTTGATTTAGTTCTAATGATGTATGACCTTTTTAACCCACTCCATTTCTGATATTGCATATTTTTGAGTTTCTTGTTTTGTTTTACCTGCAGACAAGGAAGATGGTCAAAAGAACAACCACAACAACAAGACACAAGAGGATGAATGGGATGACCTGCATAAAATCTCCTGTTAGAGGAGAGAGAGGGAAGGAGGAAAAACACAAAGTACTTAACTTTTGTAAAGTTATACACAAATCTGATATGGCTTATCCTATGAAACTTGTCACCACCCTACCAACCTCTCAGCCGGTACAGTGGTTTCAATAATTCATGGTCTTGGAGTTCACTCACTGTCAAGAAACGCCCTATATGTTTTCGACCTTTTGCCATCGATGTCATTTGAGGCGTCGCAGTAGTAGATCCCCGGCTTGTCAGGTTGAACAGTGATGTTCTGCTCACCAGAGACATATATGTCCTTCTCCATGAACCACTTATATAAATTGACTGGGGGAAAGCTGTGACTAATGCAGCTCAGCATCACAGGACTCTTCGCGTCATGCTGCGAGCTTATGATCGTTGTGTTTTTTGGAGCGTCTAAGCAGGGAAATTGAGGAGAAACAAAATGAGATATTTGCTGCCTGAAAAAAACAAAATCACCTTACAGTGTTACAAAATGATGAATAGCACAAAATTAAAACAAATGATTTGACAATAAGGACGCTATTGCTGCCTTCCAGTGCTCCTTGTTACCTCCTACTTCAAAAATCAGATGATGGAAGTATGACTTGTCGTGCATTCAAGTGCTTTTGGTTAGAAACAATAACAACGTGGACCCTGTGACGAAAGTAGTTTTTTGGTTTAGGTGTTTTATTTCAGAAGTGGCATACAGCTGCTTTTGTTTTGCAATGGATGTAATGAAGAGGGGAAAATGCATCAGACATTTAATTGATGTTTTAAATGATTTAATATCCAGCACTTATTGTATATATCACTTTTACCATCTATCGTTGACATGGCTTCTGAAGTATCGGTACCTCCGTATCATAGAAAATTCCACTTTCCCAGTCCTGTTTATCACTTTGTTGTGTCATTTCTGTGTGTAGCGATATTTCCGACAGCACTTGAAGGCAGCATAAGTAACTTAAGGCTGATAAAATATTAGTGAGGTGTCAGAGGGGTCTGTTGCGGTCTAGTATTGGGGTAAACAAGCGACAACCACTGAACATGAAGTAGGATCTCCTAATCTCGTACATGTTATCTGTTGGACAGTAAGAGCAACACTTATTCTATTCCCCCCTTTCATTATTAGGCCACCATCAGTGCATCAGTCTACTCACACTTGACTTTGACCGTGGCTTGCTGTGATTTCTCACTTCCAAGGTCATTACTGACTTCACAGGTGTACTGTCCACTGTGGGAGGGAGCAAGAGACTTGACCGTGAAGGTGTCTTTCCGCCACACGATCTCATCCCCCCCAGGGGTGGTCTTCGTCCAGGTGTAGGAGGTCACTGGTGGGTTGGACTGAGCCACGCAGCGCAGCTTCAACTGCTCGTTTTCATTCACCTCAACAGTACTAGGCTGACCTAGTATGGTCACGTTTTTGGGTCTATCTACATTTGCCAAAAATAAAGTCAAAGACAGGAGTGTTAGATTAGAAGCCAAAATACACTGAGATGGATGTTTCAGGATTTGACAACAGTCTGATAATGGCAGTAATCATGGTCTTTAGTAATGGTAATGATTGTTTATGCTGTAATAAGTCAGCAACAACAAAAAATGCCCAAGGTGTTTCACATGGCAAGAATAGATTTTCTTTTCTATTCTTGGACAGTGTTTTATCTGGTAACTATATTGGTTTTGACCGGATCTTAGTGGACATTTACAAAGACTTGCAGTGGCCTAGTCTGACTCAGCTGTTCCACCCACAGCGCTCCCTCCCTTCTGTTTTTGTCTCAAGGGTGAAATATATTTTCAAGACAACAACGTGATTATTTCAGATGCAAAACTGCACTCACATTTCACCGTCAACTTCTTATCTGTGCTGCTAGAACCTTCAGAGTTTGTGGCAGCACAGGTGTAAAGGCCCGCGTGGGTTGAAGTTACATTAAATGACTCTTGGAGAGCGTTGGGAGAGCGCAAACCATAGCCGGATCCAAGGCGTAGCTGCGTGGAAGAGTTTGGCCTGGTCCATGTCAAGGTGAGCTCTGACAGTGGGAAGCTTTGGACAGTGCAGCGGATGATGATGATCTCACCTTCCCTGGCCTCAGGAACCAAAGACAGCTCTGGTTTGGTGGGAGGATCTGTGGACAGGAAGCAGGTGTGACCTCTATTTGCAGGAGGACACGTAGCCAGCTGGAGTAACAAATCACAGGATTATATGACAGTAGCAGTCCATGAACCTGAAGCCTCATCCTGAAACTCTAAGGTTTAAATAACAACAAACAAACGGACACACGTTCATATAATGTTGATTCATTGATTGGTTAATTGATTTTTGGACAACCATCTCCTGGCTGTTTAGAGAAACATTTACATCATACCTACATCAGATGGGTAGAACTTCGTCCATACAACAAAATTCAGAGTGGACGGTACTTACAGAGCACTTCAAGGTATAAGCTGCTACTATTCCCCCCTTTCTGAATGCTGTTGGTGGCGCTGCACACGTAATTTCCGCCATCTGTTCTTTCTACACGATTGAAATCTAGGGTGTTTCCTGTAGTCGTGTTGGTCGTCCACTGTGAGGAATTCATCTGCTCGTGTTCACAGTGGTGGTACCAGGTGTAACTCCACGGGACAGGATCGGCATCGGTTTCACAGCGCAATGTGACGGGGTCATTGACTTTCACAGGGGTCTTCCCACCACTCCTGGAGATGACAGTGTTCCTCGGGCTGTCTGTAATGATGAATAACTTTGGTATGGTTTCACCTCGCAGTCGTATGTGTGCATACATTTGGTGGATACGAGGTGTTGTGAAACTTACACTGAACCTTAATTTGACGTGATGATGAGACGCCACTACCCACACTGTTAGTCGCTTTGCAGTGGTAGTAGCCACTGTCCTCTTGCTTGATATTGGAAATGTTACAGGTAGACTGATGGCAAATAGGTTTACGAGAGTCTTTATACCAAGTGTAACTATGAGGTTGTGGGTTGCTTCTCTCCACAATACATTTCAATGTTACGCGTACTCCTTCTTGAACGTCAGACATAGGTTCCATCTCTGTGGCAAGGATAGGGGCATCTGAAACAGAAGATATGAATACTGTTTGGGAACAGCCCTTACAAAAAAAACTGTAGTAATCCTATAATGCATTTTAGAATGATACTTTACAATTAATGGAGCAAAACTTTAATATATCATCATATCATAAAGGTAAAAACTTATACTACAGAAAGTATAAGGTCAGTATAAAGACACACTATAATAGAAATATTACGGTGATACAGTGATTGTGTTAGGGAAACAGAGTTCTCACATTTAACGTCAATATTGAGCTCGTTTGATTTGTTAGTCCCGTGTTTGTTCTGAGCTTCACAGTAGTACTTTCCACTGTCTGAAGCCTTAATGGAACCTATCTTCCATTCTGCTCCATCAACTTTCTGTTGCTGTTGCCCGTCTTTAAACCAGGAAAATGTGCTGTTAGGACGTCCTCTAGTGGAGCAAGTGAGAGTTACAGGGTTTCCTTCCTTGACATCTTGAGGGCTCACACTAGCCTGCGTGTTTCTAGGGGCATCTGAACCAACAGAAGAGGAACAGAGGAATTGACGACAAGTTAAGAGACATGAATTTGCACACAGCCACACCGAGTTAGTGTGCATTAGTTCATTTGCCTCCATTTGAATGTTGAGCTACAAAGAGAAGTTACACTTACCCAGTATCACACAAAGTCATTATTTACAGTAATGCTGCCTTCAAGTGCTATCAGGAATACCATAGTTAGGACTTTCGCACAAATGAACAACCCAAAAAGTGGTATGGCTGGGAAAAGTCTGAATTTTCTGAGATACCCAGGCTGGGATGTGTATTGAGGGAAACTGGCCTGATGCAAATTTCTTCAATCTGCCACTGCAGCTCAAAGTATCTCTGTGGCTCCTGATTTCTAAAATATAACAACAACCATCCAAAAGGTACTTTTGTTTAAAGGTCCATTTTGTTATTATTTCGACCAAAAGGAGGGGGACGGGGAAGGTGGAGCTTACGAGGAGCACTTGAAAGCATCATTAGATGACTCACTCAATATTTCTAAAATGTAGTGGATCCAGTTTGTTAAAGTTGGCAAAAAGTTGGACTCACATTTAACTATTATTTAATAAGTACTATAGTTTGAATGATGAACTTACATTCCACAGTAAGAGTGACGGTCCGAGCCAGACATTTGTCCGTGTTACCCGGAATCTGGCATGACATCACCTTCCCATCATCTTGCCAGTCAGTCTTAAAGCTGACTGTGGTCTTTTTTTGTTGAGGCGTTTCCATTTGATTGAACCCTGTAATTTCTGGGTATGAAGGACATGAAGGTAATGTAGAACACTGGAGCGTTGCAGTGTCGTTCACGACATCGGCCACAAAAGTGATCGGGCATTGATTTTCTGCAAACAAGAGGTTGAGAGAACACCAGTGATGTATATAGTAAATAAAAAGGTGGGCAAATGACCTCTAGTCAGATCATCATAAGGCAAACAACTCAATAACAACTCAATATGAACAAAATTAATTTTCAAAAAAAACATTAATATATGCCCCCCCCCCCCTTTGAGTTACCTACCTATCCTCATATAATTTACATACATAGTGACATAGTACAGCCTAAAAGACGAGTAAACTGAGTTTAGGTGGCAGATTGGAGGCTTACTTATAAAACTTTTCTCGGAGGCAGAGCTGCACTTGATGGATAACCTCAGTGGGCTGAGCCAAAGAACCACAGGTTTTCTGAGTGTAAATTATAGGTAGAAAACCTGCTGTTCTTTGACTCCGCCCACTGAGATTTAACTCAACCAGTGAGATTATTTCTGCCTCCAGAGCAGCTCTGCGTGGTTTAACCCACATCCCTGGATTAAACATAATGTAACTACACTAACCAGACAGATTTTTTTACTGTATATTTTGTTAAATATCTTTGATGAATTTACTTGCCTTCAACTGTAAGATTCACCTCGGGCTCAGTTTTCCATTTTGAGTTGGCGGTTTTTCCATCATATCTGAAAGAATAGTTTCCACTGTCTGTTTTCTTCAGGTTGCTGATCGAAATGCCACATGTGTATGTATTTTGTGAGTTACGTTTGAAACTTGAAGACCCATTGTATTTCACTCTGCCTGCCAAGTCCTGACTGGCAGGACGTGCCGACGTAGTACTATAAATGATAGTACCATTAAATTCCCTGGTTGCCTCAATATACTTCGCATCTTTTATCCAAAACCATTGTGCATCATTTCTCACAAAATCCAATGGAGTGCCAGTGCATTGAATTTCAATGCATGACCCCTCTGTGGCTGTTAGGTGAGTTTCTTGTACTTCGAAGGGTATTGCTGAGCAAGAAGAATCTGTGGTGGGAATTTAGATGGAGCAGTAAGTTAATTAAGTGACATTGAACCAGATGTACGATGTTTCAAATCAAAAATTATTAGAATAGAATAACAAAATGCCTACCTCTTATTATGACCAGAAATGCCAACCATGTGCATGTCCAAGCATTTGTTTTTTGAATCATATTTACAGCTTGATATCTGGAAAAAAAAAGTGAGTGTGAGTGTGTGTGTGTGTGTGTGTCTGTGTCTGTGTGTGTGTGTGAGAGAGAGTGAGAGAGAGACAGAAAGAAAGAGCATTTGCATGTCATATTACAGCTGCAGGCTGCTCCTGTCATGTGAAAACCTTGTAACTCCAGGTTTTTGCGTTTTTGTATTCCATTTTTACACATTAAGTTTGCAAGGTTCGTTATACATGTATGACCCAATGAAACCCATGAACAGTCTCATGGTTTAAATTCAAGTCTGTCTGTCAAACACTGCTGCTTTTGCACTGAAAGAAAATACATCTTGACAAGTCATTTAATCAAATCTTGAGTCTTAAAATCAAAAACTTTTTAATCAAAATTACTTCTTTTTAAAAAAAAAAAAACATGAGACATAATTACACTTGCTTTCAATGCAAATCAACTGGTTTAAAATTTGTATTTATTTGTTTTATAATTGTTGCATGATTCAACATGGCGAAACTTGGTCGTACAGAATTCCTGAAACAAATTAAACTGCATTGGAAACAAATACATTATCTGACCCCTTTGGCAGAATTTTTCATTTTGTACAAAAAATACGATTTTAAGACTAAATGTGAGATGTTATGTTGATGTTAAGATCCACTGTGTAGTTATTCAGTGGTATGTTTAACTCACTAACTGTTTTCTGCTTCACTGGCCAAGCATTCAAAATACACCCATTAGACACCACACCCGAAGATGCTTATTTTACAGAACGACACACATCGAATGCCTTCTTTTTACATTATATTAGATATATTTGGTCTCTTTATCACCAAAACATTTAAAAAAAAATTAATCCAGTGTGTTTTTTTTCATAAGATTTTCATAGATCACACAAAACATTTTGGTATTTCACATAAGAGTGCTACACCACCTACACCTTTTTCAATCAAAACCTTTACAAAAGAGGAAACATTTTACACTGAAATATAATTCACAAACTATCATTCTTACCTCAGGGAAACCACTTGTAGCAGTCTGCAGCACAGCTCATCCTTATCCTAAAGTATGATTAAGTTGAAAAAGGGAAGTCCATAGGCTCAAAATCTCAAAGACAGAATTTGCATGCCCTATCAGCCATTGAATCTTCCATAGCTATGTGTTGATATATTTAATCTCATCCTGCACTGTACTGTATGCATGCTTTTAGACATCTCACTTCCTCTATTCAATGCTTTTGTAAGAAATGAAAGTCAACCATTCAGCATTTGTGTGCAAAGACTCACACACACTACAGCACAGTTTACCTGATGTATTTTTACTGTACAATTATCAACACTTTATGCACATTGTATGCTTTTATCCTTAAGTGCTAAATCTTTATCAAAAAGAATGAAAAAATGTATCAAAATATGGATGTATTACTGGATAAATACTGCATTTCTTAACAAAAACACAAACAAGGACCAGAACCAAAGTGAGGAAACATCACACAAAGAGAACACGCACAAATGACAGTATTCACCATGGCCAACCTCACTTTCCCTCCCCAATAGCAGCAGACACTATCTTCTCAGCATCAGCTACCATCTCATCGATGGCCCCGTTTAAGGCCTGCAGCATGGCAGTGAAGGAGCGGCTAGCAGAACGGGCATGTCTGGGCATGGCCATCTCCACCAGCCTGGTTGACCCCGTGGCCAGGTCCTTTTCTGCAGCCGCTAACCGCTTTTTCACTTCCCCTTTGGTAACTTCCACTGACAAGGTACAAGTTCGCAGGGCCTTGAGTTTTGCAGGCTCCACACCCCGCCGTCCGGCCAACCTCTCAACTGATTCGTCATCCAGGCACAGTGATATCTGTGCTTTGGTCAGGATCCGTACTCCTACACTGGAATCCACCATGGAGGACACCAGGGGAACAGGAATGGCTGACACCCCACCAGAGAGTGAGGCAGCTGCCCATACCAGTGCTTTAAAAGCATCCTTTTTCTGGGTGACCACCGCGGAGGTGAGCGTTGGTAGAGCCAGGAGGAAGGCGTTGGCCCGGATCTCTGGGAGGTCCCTGCTCATGTCTTCCAGCAGACCAGGGAAGTCAAACTTCTCCAAGCTAGAGGGTCTCACTAGGTAGACTTTAGGCTGTTTCACACCCTCTGACTTCAGCATCTCCAGACTGGCTTTCCTTTTGGCCTCCAGACTCTTTTCTGTGTCTTTTTCCGAAGCTAATAGAATGAAGTATACTGTTTCTCGCTGCAATGAACGGGCCTCCAAGAACACCTCCACACTGTTGGGTTGGGGGGTCTGTGTGAACGTCATGAAGACGGCATTGTAGCGGAGGAATTTAACTCTATCCATGTATCCCTCGGGTACAAAGGGAGAAGAGGTCGGGACGGGTGGCAAATCCCACAGGCGGAAGTCAGGGTGTTTAGGACTAGGGTAGGCGGCCAGTTCCTCTGGGGCGGTAGGGGATGGAGACAAGGCTGCCCCTGTGTCCCCAGGACCAAGGCCACGGAGGGAATTTATAAAGGCGGCCTTTTCCTCTCCGCGGCCTCCCACCATGGCTAAGTTGATCGTGCTGATCAGGAGATCTTCCACCACATCCTTGACTTCTGATAATTTATTGTGCTCTATAGACTCTTTGAGGGCCTCCATGAGGTTGAGGCCTCTAAAAACATCAGCCATTTCTGTGGAAAAAATGAGATAGTCTTCTTGAGTATTCTGTGTACAGAATTTGACAAATCCCTCTATTATCTATTGGATAGTAGCAGGACTTGTGGTTTTTTTTTGATGACAAAGCATAAAAATTGATCTCCTTTAACATAATAAGTATAACTCTAGGACATAGCAGAGAACGTATATCTAAATATAAAAAAGGTATCCATGTAATACAAACCTACACTGAAGAATCCAAAACAAATTCTGGTGTAGTCATGTTTTTACTCCCTTAGAGGTAAAGCCAATTTCAAGACCCTAGGGCACCTGAATCCCTTACAAAAACGGAATCTTCAAAAATGCATGGTTGTCAATCTCAATATAAGATTATTAAGATTATAAGATTAATTTCTAATTCAGAAATGTTAAACAAACTAATGTTGACCTTTTAGTGATATGAGTTTTTTTTTATTCAACAGCAGTGACCTTCTATACCCTTACCTCAGGTTTGGAGGAAAAGCAGCCCTATGGACACCGTTTAGTTGGTTGAAATCTTTGTTTGTTGTCGTCAAATGGAGATTCCTCTGGGACTTTCAAGAGCTGACGGTGTCTGGTCGGTCTATTTAAGGTAGCCAGCCAGCTAGTGGAACTTTCTAATCCTATAAACCCATCCTTAATCCAGCATGAGTGTACACATACACACACACACAGACATACACACCACTGAGCATTAAATGTCTTTCCAACATCGCGTCATTGCTTTAACTCTCATATAGGCCAGAATCTTTTTTGGTTTTTGGGTTATTGGTTTTTCTACTGCCCAGGTGTAAATATCGGAAATATGCACCAGAAAAGTCCATATGTGCAAGATAATGCTTTCATGTTCATAGACGTCTACCACCTTTAAGCCCCATGTAGAAGAAGAGGAGATTCAATCCGAATACAAGAAACTCAAAGCCAGCTGTTAACATATAATATCGAGATACAGAAGACAAATAAGAAATCTGCAATATCCCCTTTACGATGATTCTGTCATTTACTGGATTCATTTTTGTTCTCTGAGTTTTGCATTTCCTACCCAGTACTTTAAAGACATGAGCAATAAAGAGGAACAAGGTAGAATTAATAATGTAGGGAAATGAATGTTGTAGCAGTGAACTCCTCTACTCTTTCAAAACACAATCTATAAAAACCAGTATACAAAACCTAATTTTACACATCTCCTCACAATCACATTTTCTCTTTGATGGCAGAGACTTTGTTCACCAAAAAGGTTTACAGGTGTTTTCACAGCAATATATGTGTGTTATTTTCTATAGTGATATAGTAATAAAAAGGAATTGAACTTGTTTTCAAAATTAGAAAGTGTTTGATCCAATAAGCAATAATTGGTGAAATTGTGATACTGTTACCCAACAGACTGGGGAATACATTTGAGTTTCACTCTCCACCCAGGAGGTGCACAGTAGCAGACAAGGCAATTCTAATTGCATTGTATTGATTTTACAAATAGATGCAACTGTTCCAGTTCTCTATAAATGTTGCTTTTATTGAATACATGCAATACAAAGTAGAAAACACATTTATTATTGGAGCTTTTTTTTCTTCTAGAAAAGCTAAGACATCTGCATAGAAAAACGTAAATTGAAATGATAAATTCTCAGGAAAATTCTTATCAAATATTTCTTGTTCTTTATACATTTCTATTAATGACAGTTTTAAAAGCTTCAAAGCAATCGTAAAGTAATTTACAATCTTCCACCAAAAGTTAAGCAGAACTGCAACCATATAAATGTCTGCAGCTAGCATGTACGGGCTACATTGCAAAAGAACCATAGAAATATAAACAAATACAGTAAGTCGATCAGCCTCTAACCAGAGATTGACTAACCAGAAAAGTTTGATGCTCTCTGATTAAATTATAATTCCATCACAAATATCGACTTGGCATTCTTGGGTTTGAGAAACACCTTTTGTCTGCAGTAACCAAGAAGTAATGTCTGATCGGCACAAGGTGTCGCTAGTTAAGTTGATTAGAAATGACTTCTTGACTGCGGAGTGATATGGTTAGTTGTGAAACAGCGGCCTGTTGTTGACAAATAACAGTAAATAATTCCTTCTCTACCAACAAATATGCACTGGCGCCAACACTTACTATTTGAAAATGTTCCTCCAAAGTCGTATATGTACATACAATAAAAAATAAAAAGCAGTAAAAAACACAAAAAACAGAAGAAAACAATCTGGTTGCCGCAAGATTTAGCATAGCAACCAATAAAGCAGCTAGCCTGGGATGTCCGGCCATGCTTGACTGACACCCTTTGTATAAAACATTCTCGTCAATAGTTTGTCTGTTTCAGTATAGCATATTGTTAAAATGAATATAACAATGGATATCTCATTTCACAACAAAAGCCTTAAATTCAGTATAACAACCAAAAATATATATTTCTTTTACAATCTGGAACCTGTCTGATAAAACTGATCAAAGTACATGAAAAAAAGACACAATAACATCTTACACACATTTTATATTCTCTACAGTACAGCACATGACATATCGACCTGATTAATAATCAATTTATTTGAATGTGCTCTCTAGCTCTCAGAGTCCCAAATTGATCAGCTTCTTTTTGAGAGAGCTAACTAGCTAACGTTAGCAACTGAACCGTTAGCAAACAGCTTATATTATACTACATACACACATAGAGGCACTGCTTATACAATAACGTGCTTTATTATAGAATGCTAGAGTATGTTTTGTCTTGCGATCATAAAAGGATGTAGATATATTAGTTGCCATATAGCAGAAGAAAACAGAAGAACACAGGAGTAAGTTCTCCTGTCGTTTAAAGTCATCAAAACGTATTTGCACGCAAAGATGATTATGACGATTTTCATAGTAACACAACGTTTACTTCGTTTTATGAATTCTATACTGCTCAGTAAAGAACAGAGTTGATGTGTGCAGGGTGACTTTTTCATAGCGCCCAAATATAGAGAAGTGAACTGTCTCACTTCCAGTTAACCCGGCTGAGTTTAGCTCTTGAAGATCACAGTTTCTTTATCATTCACACATCGTACTGAGAGTCTATATGTGGAGTCATAACACATCACAGCATCTCTGTCCTCATCTGAATGCTCAAAGTCAAACACAATCAACCCCTGTCATACTCGGGTCTCAACGTAACCGCCGGCAACCATAACCTGCTCTATCACTCCTCACCCATAATAGCCTTCATATTGGAATACAGCGCTACGTCCTCACCTCCCTCCTCCTCTGGCATATAATGATTTGCCTTCTCATCATCCCCTACCATTGCCGCCTCCTCCTCCTCCACACTGCACATTTCACTCTCCTCTGCGCCATCGTCTTGCCCCTCTTCCTTCTTCTCTCTCTTGATTTCAGCATACTCTGTGTCAGCGGCCTCTTGACTCGTCTGTGCTGCCTGTCGATTCTTCAGCAGGGAGTAGTTAATGCTGGCGTAGTCCACGTCTTTTGGTTGACCGTCAGGGGCTGATGTCCCCGCTGCCTCACTGCTCTGGGCTCCATTTTCATTTCTTCTTTCAGGAGCCTGTTGCTTGTGGGTCTGATTACCTTCCACTGCTTGACCTGCATTTGTCTGTTAGGTACAATGTGAGAATCATAATGGACAGGTCAGTCATTTGCCAGCAACTACAGACACAGCTCTCTTTCTCTACGCATGAAATCTCTCTATCTGTGAGATTTCTAGATTTTCAGCTGTCACTTAACACAAGGACGTCAGTGCCAGACAGCAACAATTGGAAATGTTGTAAGGTCAAATATATTAAGAAATCAGTTAGTGTAGTGCATGATGTTTCCACAGAATACCAAAATATAGACAGATATAGATGACCAGCTGTAGAGCTAAATGTCAATACCTGTTGATCTCGAGAAGTCACCATCTCCAGGCTCTCAGCCAAATCTCTGGAGTTCTGTTTTTTTCTGAGGAGAAATGTTATTGTTAGCAAGAAACATTATACACATAGATATATATATATATATGTATCTGTTAGTTTGAATGAACACTATATAAGGACAATGGACATGACAACAACAAACAACAAAAACAACTAGAAAAGAGAACTTGTATTGTACCTGTGACACATCCTTGTCAAACAGCAGATGATTGCTGAAAGGACTGCTCCGATCAAAAATGCAACGATAGTTTTCTGTTCCAAAGCAATACTTAAAAGTGCATTGCCTTCATCTAGAGGGAAGTCAAGAGGGACATATTGTGAAAAAACGTTGCACAGTGTTATGGCACTGGCCCCTTGTTCTCAGTGATCAAAATATGGCTCAGTTCTTTTCCAAAGACATGTTTATCACAGCTTGCCCTGAACTCGTACAAATATGCAGCAGGCTGTAAAATTGACATACTGAAATTGCCATAAATCAACGGTGTAGAATTGGATAGGTGTTTTAGGTAGCTACCCTTTTTGATGGTGGCGAGGTTCCTTTTTACTTCACACATTTCATTGCTGCTGACACATTCGATAGTGGTGTTGCTGTGGTCTTTCACAGGAAGGCAGATGGTGCTGTTGACTGTAGAGCTTGACACAGTGGTAATGACATAGTCCATGTTGTTCTCCAACAGCGGCCATTTGATGGTGGGTAAGGGAACCCCCTGACTGACGCACACACAGATCAGGACCTCTGACTGAACCGCACACTCAGAGACATTTAGGATCTTTGGACAGGCTGGGGACAAACAAACAGCATCATAACATCACAGAGAAGAAAAGATAACCATGTTGAATGTGAAAATACATTTCTCTAAACAGAACAATGTACTTACGTATCACCGTTACGTTAGCATGTACCGTCCGGGTCGTGTTCAGGTGTTGTGCTGTGCAGACGTACGGTCCAGAATCTTCTACTCTCATGTTAGGCATGACCAGAGTGGCCTGTTCTGTACCGTTCTGCAGCTCAGTTTCAGCACCATTGGAGTAAAGTTTAGTCCATGTGACAAGAGATGGAGGGTAACTTTCAGCACTGCAGGTCAGATTCAGAGTGTCACCCTCCCTCACAGTGGTAGTCCCAGTGATTTCAGGTTTCTTCAGGTCTTTGAGACAAAACGACATTTAGAGAGAAAGGTCATTCAAATTCATCAATATCATTCATTTTTCTAGCATGTGGTTCCAAGCTGAGGCTAGGAGCCCCCTGGAAACCTCCTGTGTGCAAGATATTAGGCAGGAAAAGCAATAGCCCTCAGATCAGGGGTGATTTAAGACCTTTTTTGGGGGGGCTTCAGTGCCCCCTAGAAAATCTAAGTGATTTAAAAAAACAAACAAAAAACAACTCATAGGCATACATACTGATTTCAAATAAACAAATAACTATAGTGATTTTCAAAACATTTAGAGAGAATTACAACACATGAGAGAGAGAGAGAGACAGAGAGAGAGAGAGAGAGAGAGACAGGGGGGTGGAAGAGGGGGGAGAGAGGTGGTATTGCCCAAATGTATGGATACTGGATCCATGCAAAGGCAATGGATCCTTTCATTTAAACCTGACACACTAAAGGAAACATGGTATACCAGTCTGTTTCTCTGGGCTGAATTTATCACAGATTTCTTGTCCCTTTCTTGAATATGTTGTATCCATACCTCCTAAAAGTCTTTGCACTATAATGCATTATAATATAAGGAAAATATTGTTGAACTTAAAGCAAATTTGTAGCATTTTTGTAGTAATTCATGAGGAAAAACCATTATAATATTGCTATAATATTCCTATAGGAACGTCTGTGCTCCTCGGCAGTGAGTTTATAGTGACCTAATCCTACTTGATGGTATTTTCTAACCTGCTATGGTATTCTTATAATATTACTATAGGGTCTTATAGTTTTTCTATGGTATTTATATACCTAGTATCCTTCTACAATCTGTTCCAGGATACTTTAGTACCTGCTCCTCAGTGGTTTCAGTGAAACCTGAGTGTCATGGAGAGGATTTCTTGTCCCCTTCTTGAATCCATTGTATCCATACCTCCTAAAAGGCTCTGTGCAGGCCTATAGATGTTCTCGGTGACTAGCTGTTGGCCTGATAGTTTTACTCTAATTCAGTAAATACAGTGAATCAATGTGCATGCGCAGCACGCATTAAATAAAATGTAATTCATTCATTTTAAAATTTGGCGTACACTCCGCACGCAACAAGAGCCCCTTTCTCTGAGGGGCTCAGCCCCCTCAAACCTCACGTCCTAAAATCGACCCTGCCTCAGATCATTTGAGGAAAATAGATTTTGTTGGAGAGAGTCCAACATAGAGTCCAGTCTGTAATAATTCAATAGCTTATAACAATTTTTACACTTTATCTATTAGAATAACTTAAGACAATGTCATTCAGTCCTGCTTTAACTGGTCTTAAAGTCATGACATGAAAGATGGACACACCGTGTGGCCCCAACCCCATTTGAGGGGTGGGGGCAGGGCCACCGTCAGGGGGGGAACAACTGGGTATGTTGTCCCGGGCCCTACAGGACGGGACGGTACAGGATGGCCCTCCAATTGTCAGTGAACTTGTGGGTAATATTATTGAATGGTGTATCTTTCTTATAAAATGAGTTATCATTAAGAAGGCATCAAGAGAAAACATTTCCTCTCTAAACAGAACAATGTACTTACACATCACTGTTATGTTAGCATGTACCGTCCGGGTCGTGTTCAGGTGTTGTGCTGTGCAGACGTACGGTCCAGAATGTACTACTCTCATGTTAGGCATGACCAGAGTGGCCTGTTCTGTACCGATTCTGTACAGATTTTTGTTTTCTCTTCAAAATATAATTCATGTAGTTGCAAAAGTCCCACTGCGCGCTCAGCAATGTGGCACAAAAATAACGCCATAGAAAACTGGATATTCAGAAAGGTATGGCATTGTGTTCCTGTGTTATAAGCATTTATCATTCACATAAATGGCCACCCAGTGGTTTTGCTGCACGTCCTTGATGAATGCTCCAGCATGAGCAGGCAGCAGTGTCTCTTCTATTATGTCCTATTACCTTCTGAACAGTAATGTAATTTAAAAGGCCAATGTTCCCCCTTAAGAAAAGGTGTTCTTTGATCTGAACTCAGATATTTTATATTTCAGATATTTTAACTTCTTTACTAAAAATAAAGGAAAGTCATTCCGTTAAACAAACTTATTGTAAGTAAAAGTGTAAATGTGAGAGAATGAAGTATGTGTTACTCACAGGTCACATTCAACGTCACCGTCTGCTCTGTGGTGATGTTTCCCCTGAAGCTCACCTTACAAGTCACCTCGGTGCCGTGATGTTCAGCTGAAGGGGTAAAGGTCAAAGTTGAGCTGTGTTTCCGTCTTGCAGATTTTGGATTTGTAGTCTTGAAAGTAGGGGTTCCTGTTCCTCTCCATGTCCAATTGATTTCAGGAGGCAGATCGAGAGCAGCGACCCGGAGCAATGCAGGTCAGTGTGGTCTGCTGTCCGTCTGTCAGTGGAGGAAACGCCAATGTGGGTTTCCTTGGTCAGAACTAATGGGAGAGCAAATAAACAGAGAATATCAGGATGAGTTCGTCTATGAGCGGCCGTGAATCTTCACTGGAAATTGGAATAATAAATTGTCTATTCTGTGAAACCTTTTAAAGGGGCAATAAGTGAAGTTGTACCAGAGACCAGTTCTATCAATGTTGTTGCAATATCTAATGTTCACTGATAAAAGTCACAGATCACTTAGTGCTACTTAAGATTTTAAACGCAGCAAAACATGTTAGTCCATGAATAGAAAACTACAATAATAAACATTGCTCTACATACAGTTGCCATAACGCTTCATACCGTTGACAGTGATAGTTGTTGGAGTGTTGAATGTAAATGCATCGTCCCTGGAATAATAGAGACCAGTAACTCTGAATATACTGTATATGATCCAGAGTCCGTCTCAGTGAGGTCATTGATGATGATGCTGCAGTTCGTCGTCGAGTACTTCTCCAATAGTGCCACTCGTCCTTTAAAACCACTCAGACTATGTCTGTTATTCTTGGAGTTGAATACGGCGTTAGAATCAGGACATCTAGTTTGGGGTAGATCATTTTTGCACCAAATTGAACCTTTGTGCTCGAAGGTGGAAGGAACAGTGACAGAGCACGGTATAACAGCACAGAGTCCAGCCTCTGCTGTTATGGCTTCTTCACTAAGGTTGATACAGAAACCATCAGAATAACAGGTTTGTTTTCCTCCCAGAAATGTACCTGTTCATGCAAAGAGAAAGAGACAAATAAACCAAACATCTTAGACCTTCTCTTCTTTGTCTAACAATTATACTTTAGGTGAAGACACATCAATCGTCTAGTTACTAAGAGTTAGTTACTTTACTGAGCGAGTAGATTACACTGCTACAAGTTGTTCTTGTCGTTGTAAATGTTGTTATCACCAAAAGTGTGATTGTTCAACACAGGAACACCTAAGAGTATTTACTCTCTAAACTAACAGTGTAATTAATGTTCATAAGACAGCAACTAAATTTAGTCATTCAGCATGTCAGAGAGTGCAGACAATAACAAAACACATAATAATAATAATAAGTATGAAGATAATGATGAGCTGAAATCTACCTACAACATGTAACTAGTCAGTAGGGTGAGACCGATATCGGTTTGCTGAAATGTCAGGCCAATATTTTTTTATTAAATATCGGATATCGGCCAAGTCATGTAGTCAACTGCCGACATGGTGGTGCCTTTGTACAGCTACATAAAAAAGACTATAAAACCCACAATTTGTTACGTAGTTATTATTAATATTATTATTATTGTTGTTGTTGTTGTTGTTGTTGTTATTATTATTATTATTACTATTATTATTATTATTATTATATGTACGTGCATTCAAATTCTGGAACTGAATAATTAAGTGGCATGAAAATGGAAAAATGTATTAATTTTATTAAACATTTATTACTGCCGCAAAATATTATTATTCTTCAATACAAAAATATCAGTCCGCTCCTAGCTGTCAGTCATATTAAGATTACAACATAGTTTCATTAAGAAGTTGCTTACTCTTACCTGTGTCGTCATTGCTGGCACCCTGGGCGCTGAACAGCAGAGCTGCCCAGAACAGAACCAACATCCTTAGTCCACTCTGTCAGACGGCCAGGCTCTCCCTCCACAGGACACTCTCTTCCTTTCACAATCAGAAATACTTTATTCACAACCGCAACACAAACGTACAGGAATTCATGTTGGTGAAAGTGGTGGAGAGACAACTGCACAACTTTACAGCACAGACACACTTTTTCCTCTATTCCCTTTATTATAACCATATAATGCAGCATGTTGTACTTTCAGTTATTGTGTAGTTCTCATGTGAATTAGCACTTTTAGCAAACGGCTTGCTTAAGTTAGAGAAGAATCAATCATTGTTCTCTTTACAGATTAAAAGACCTTTATGAAACGAGGTAAATGTGGCGCTGTACCTCTTTCTGTGTGGCTCTCCTGCTCTCTCCTCTTCACAGTGATTCTGCTGAGTCTCTCTGCCTCTGAACCGCCTGTTCCTCTCTTCTTTTCTACCTCTTCCCTCTTTGCATTACAACAAGTTTCCAGGAAGTTTCTCTGTACACTGCTGGGCTTTATTGCTTCACTGTACAGACTATCGCTCTCTTAACTGTGCACATATAATCTCACAATGTGACGTAATATATAAATGGTAGTTTTGTATGTTCTTTTACTGATGTACTTAATTCCATTTAACTGGTTTGCTGCCAGACTTTAACACGTTTTCACATCAGCTGTTGTTATTTGACAATGTAAGAGGAAATAGACAATATGCTGAATCAGGTTTCTGCAACATTGTTATACAATTCACAATCATGAATTTCTCAGACAGATAATGTGACATGAATTCATGTTGAGATTCAGATTCTAATTTCTTGAACTCTTTGACCTCTGAATCAGCCACTACTCTGATGTGACGCAGTTCAGTAACCTTTTTCTCAGAAAGTCTGACTGTTCAACAACCCTCTTATTAGTCTTCCACCTTTGCATTCAGAGTTTTGCTAAAATCCAAGACCAATTTGTCTGCCATTCACTGCCCCAATAGTAAATAGCCAGGCCCCCAAATACTTTTCAAGCTACTTTTCATGAGTAGGTGTCTCTCATAGCCACTTGACCAGATCACAAGTAACCAATCTGGGTTGAGTTTCCCAAAAGGCATCTTGGCACTAAGTATATCTTGAAGTAATTCTTCAAGACATACGTGAATTTAACAAGTGTTTCCCGAAACGCGTCGCAACTCACATAGTACGTGAAATCTTTCGTTCATCCATGATGACCTGGTGCTAGTCGAGATATTTCAAGTATCTCTTTGCAGGTGACGTGTAGGCAAGGTCCTTTACTGCAGCACAGATCGCTGTCTAGCCTGCACTCCACAACATGTCAAAAGAATTATCTGAATTTATCTTTCGGCCCCAGCAGCATCTTTTCTACCACGCTATATAAATCTAAATTTTTAACACTGGATTTCCTTTCCTTTAATTTTATCTTCTATGTTGATGTCAGCAAGGAACTAAACTTCAGGTGAACCTCTTCTTATAGGCTACAGGACTCTGTCAGTCTCACCGGATAACTATGTGGCAGGATTTTCACATTTAGGTTGATGAGCAAGTCGTGGTTGAGGTTGAATCATGTTGGACAAACTGCAATCTACATGCAACAACAGGAAGTGCATTGTTGTGTAGATATGATCGAAAAGAATCGATGATTCCTCTATCATATCATATCTATATCCTCTATGTTTAGATCTCAAAGTGATGGTGGGTGGGGTTAACTAATTATCTCTTCAATTATCTCTTGAAATGTTCGCTTCACGATATCCTTTGGGAAATGCACGTGAAATCTTTAAGAACTGTTGTGAAATACATAATTTCCTGACCCTATTTACTGATGTCTGTCCCATAGATCTAAATGCAGACGTCACTTTAGTCACTGTTCCTATTGAAACGCCAGCCAGTTGAGTCTTTGTAACTGAAGCTGCTGCCATCTCTGCCCCAATAATGGACCAACTGGACCGACTCAGCATTTAGATACATGCCACAGAGCATGATAGGATGTTAATTGCTTAATTGTATCATGCAGTACACCTGTATGGAAGCATCTGCATTCGTTATGTTTCTCCTCTCATTTATTCAGGTTTTTTATTGAATTTGTCACCCGTCTGTATATTATATATGTATAGTTACAACCCTGGCTTGAGGGAGGCAACATGAAGGAGTCACAAACAATATCTATGTAGCCAAAACAAGTTTATTATATGATTATATCATTTATTATATGTTTATTATAACAAAAACCAAGGAAAGAGAAACCGGTCGTGGTGGCTGAGAACACTGCGGCAACAAAGCACAGAAGACAAGGGGAATAACAATATATATAAAGAAGAATATACAGTCTGTCTTCCATACAGAAAGTCACATATATATATAGTCCAATATAAAGTCACAATTACATCTCAAAATCAATCTACAAACAAGCATCGAGTGTGAAACATATATATATACAGTCACCATATATGGACAGTCACCATTTAAAATCTCCAGACTGGCTGAGAAAATGTGGGTGGGGAAAGTGAATGAAAAACACTCTCCCCTCCCTAATAATAACTATTAACTTGCCCTTGAGCAAGGCACCTAAAACCCAACTGCTCCAGTGGAACTGCTCAGTGGCCACCAGTAGAAAACTGGTCATACTGGGCAGCTCCCAGGTGTGAATGTAATGGTGCTGTAAAAGGACAAGTGTGCTCAGTCGACTTTCCATGGGTAAATAAAAGCTATTTAAAGGTATACAATACAGAAAGTGGCCATCATACATTGCAAAATATTAAGTACAGTAAAGAAAAATGAAACTCATGACAGCGCACACTCATTAAATCTTTCACACTTATTATGATCCAACAATTCAGTCTAACACATCTTCATCTTCATCTTCACATGACACTGTATGAAAATGTATCTGAATATTTGGCAAAGAGCATCTAATTCAGACATTCAAACAAATTGAATGATCTCATCAACTATTTGGGTTGTCCTGTAGCTTATCGGGGTACTGCAACACTGGTGTCACCAAGTGGCAGATTGAAATAGTATTCTTGGAAGGAGCATAAGGAGCATGAGCCTGATTTTCCTTCACAATCTAGCATCACCATTTTGAAAGTGAGATACACTGTAGCCTAAACGCAAGAACTCCTTCAATTAACTCATCTGAAAATCATGCCAGAGGATTTTGAAGTCTCTCAATGAAAGCTGACACAGTCAATTTGGAGGTCGGGCAATAACATCATACTCCGGAGACCTGTCTTTTCTATCCAATGAGATGTAAGTACTGTCCTCTTGCTTTGGTTTCACATTCTTTCTTGCATTCCTCTTGACAGAAGAAAGAGAAAATCATGTGCATTGTATCCTTTAAGTGTATTTGTGCAAGGTACTGTACATTAGCAGAGCATTCCTAATATATAATGGATATTCTGTAACAACTTACCAAAGGAACACCAAGTAGATTGTGTAGAAGACGTTCACACTGATAGATGCACCAGCAATGGCCCAGGGAAGGACTGCACTGTCAGGTTCAGAGTATTGTAAAAGATCTGTCATGAGAAATAACATAATGTCAAGTGTAATAATGCAATAATAACTTTATTCATATAGCACTTATCAAAACAGAGTTACAAAGTGCTTCACAGGAGTAAAAGAAACAAGGATAAACACAGAGCATGAATTAAATGGATAAAAAAAAAAAAGATTTCCAGTAATAATTCAATAGGTTATAACAATCTTTACACTTGAGGTCGGGGGGGCAACTGGGTATGTTGTCCCGGGCCCTAGACATGGGGGCTACAGGATGGCCCTCCAATTGTCATTTCCTCTCTAAACAGAACAATGTACTTACGTATCACTGTTATGTTAGCATGTACCGTCCGGGTCGTGTTCAGGTGTTGTGCTGTGCAGACGTACGGTCCAGAATCTTCTACTCTCATGTTAGGCATGACCAGAGTGGCCTGTTCTGTACCGTTCTGCAGCTCAGTTTCAGCACCATTGGAGTAAAGTTTAGTCCATGTGACAAGAGATGGAGGGTAACTTTCAGCACTGCAGGTCAGATTCAGAGTGTCACCCTCCCTCACAGTGGTAGTCCCAGTGATTTCAGGTTTCTTCAGGTCTTTGAGACAAAACGACATTTAGAGAGAAAGGTCATTCGAATTCATCAATATCATTTATTTTTCTAGCATGTGGTTCCAAGCTGAGGCTAGGAGCCCCCTGGAAACCTCCTGTGTGCAAGATATTAGGCAGGAAAAGCAATAGCCCTCAGATCAGGGGTGATTTTAGACCTTTTTTGGGGGGCTTCAGTGCCCCCTAGAAAATCTAAGTGATGAGAGAGAGAGAGAGAGAGAGACAGGGGGGTGGAAGAGGGGGGGAGAGAGGGGGTATTGCCCAAATGTATGGATACTGGATCCATGCAAAGGCAATGGATCCTTTAATTTAAACCTGACACACGAAAGGAAACATGGTAAACCAGTCTGTTTTTCTGGGCTGAATTTATCACAGATTTCTTGTCCCTTTCTTGAATATGTTGTATCCATACCTCCTAAAAGTCTTTGCACTATAATGCATTATAATATAAGGAAAATATTGTTGAACCTAAAGCAAATTTGTAGCATTTTTGTAGTAATTCATGAGGAAAAACCATTATAATATTCCTATAATATTCCTATAGGAACGTCTGTGCTCCTCGGCAGTGAGTTTATAGTGACCTAATCCTACTTGATGGTATTTTCTAATCTGCTATGGTATTCTTATAATATTACTATAGGGTCTTATAGTTTTTCTATGGTATTTATATACCTAGTATCCTTCTACAATCTGTTCCAGGATACTTTAGTACCTGCTCCTCAGTGGTTTCAGTGAAACCTGAGTGTCATGGAGAGGATTTCTTGTCCCCTTCTTGAATCCATTGTATCCATACCTCCTAAAAGGCTCTGTGCAGGCCTATAGATGTTCTGGTGACTAGCTGTTGGCCTGATAGTTTTACTCTAATTCAGTAAATACAGTGAATCAATGTGCATGCGCAGCACGCATTAAATAAAATGTAATTCATTCATTTTAAAATTTGGCGCATGCTCCTGCACGCAACAAGAACCCCTTTCTCTGAGGGGCTCAGCCCCCTCAAACCTCACGTCCTAAAATCGACCCTGCCTCAGATAATTTGAGAAAAATAGATTTCGTTGGGGAGAGTCCAACATAGAGTCCAGTTTGACATGAAAGATGGACACACCGTGTGGCCCCAACCCAATTTGAGGGGTGGGGGCAGGGCCACCGTCAGGGGGGGAAACAACTGGGTATGTTGTCCCGGGCCCTACAGGACGGGACGGTACAGGATGGCCCTCCAATTGTCGGTGAACTTGTGGGTAATATTATTGAATGGTGTATCTTTCTTGTAAAATGAGTTATCATTAAGAAGGCATCAAGAGAAAACATTTCCTCTCTAAACAGAACAACTGTTCCAGTTCTCTATAAATGTTGCTTTTATTGAATAAATGCAATACAAAGTAGAAAACACATTTATTATTGGAGCTTTTTTTTTTCTAGAAAAGGTAAGGCTAACTTGAAATGATAAATTATCAGGAAAATTCTTATCAAATATTTAACATTTCGATCAGCAAAAAACACATTACAATATTGGATAGTAGATACATTTCTTGTTCTTTATAAATTTCTATTAATGACCAAAAGGTAGTTAAGCAGAACTGCAACCATATAAATGTCTGCAGCTAGCATGTATGGGCTAAATTGCAAAAGAACCATAGAAATATAAACAAATACAGTAAGTCGATCAGCCTCTAACCAGAGATTGACTAACCAGAAAAGTTTGATGCTCTCTGATTAAATTATAATTCCATAACAAATATCGACTTGGCATTCTTGGGTTTGAGAAACACCTTTTGTCTGCAGTAACCAAGAAGTAATGTCTGATCGGCACAAGGTGTCGCTAGTTAAGTTGATTAGAAATGACTTCTTGACTGCGGAGTGATATGGTTAGTTGTGAAACAGCGGCCTGTTGTTGAGAAATAACAGTAAATAATTCCTTCTCTACCAACAAATATGCACTGGCGCCAACACTTACTATCTGAAAATGTTCCTCCAAAGTAGTATATGTACATACAGTAAAAAATAAAAAGCAGTAAAAAACACAAAAAACAGAAGAAAACAATCTGGTTGCCGCAAGATTTAGCATAGCAACCAATAAAGCAGCTAGCCTGGGATGTCCGGCCATGCTTGACTGACACCCTTTGTATAAAACATTCTCGTCAATATTCTCGTGAGCATATTGTTAAAATGAATATAACAATGGATATCTCATTTCACAACAAAAGCCTTAAATTCAGTATAACAACCAAAAATATATATTTCTTTTACAATCTGGAACCTGTCTGATAAAACTGATCAAAGTACATGAAAAAAAGACACAATAACATCTTACACACATTTTATATTCTCTACAGTACAGCACATGACATATAGACCTGATTAATAATCAATTTATTTGAATGTGCTCTCTAGCTCTCAGAGTCCCAAATTGATCAGCTTCTTTTTGATAGAGCTAACTAGCTAACGTTAGCAACTGAACCGTTAGCAAACAGCTTATATTATACTACTTACACACATAGAGGCACTGCTTATACAATAACGTGCTTTATTATAGAATGCTAGAGTATGTTTTGTCTTGCGATCATAAAAGGATGTAGATATATTAGTTGCCATATAGCAGAAGAAAACAGAAGAACACAGGAGTAAGTTCTCCTGTCGTTTAAAGTCATCAAAACGTATTTGCACGCAAAGACGATTATGACGATTTTCATAGTAACACAACGTTTACTTCGTTTTATGAATTCTATACTGCTCAGTAAAGAACAGAGTTGATGTGTGCAGGGTGACTTTTTCATAGCGCCCAAATATAGAGAAGTGAACTGTCTCACTTCCAGTTAACCCGGCTGAGTTTAGCTCTTGAAGATCACAGTTTCTTTATCATTCACACATCGTACTGAGAGTCTATATGTGGAGTCATAACACATCACAGCATCTCTGTCCTCATCTGAATGCTCAAAGTCAAACACAATCAACCCCTGTCATACTCGGGTCTCAACGTAACCGCCGGCAACCATAACCTGCTCTATCACTCCTCACCCATAATAGCCTTCATATTGGAATACAGCGCTACGTCCTCACCTCCCTCCTCCTCTGGCATATAATGATTTGCCTTCTCATCATCCCCTACCATTGCCGCCTCCTCCTCCTCCACACTGCACATTTCACTCTCCTCTGCGCCATCGTCTTGCCCCTCTTCCTTCTTCTCTCTCTTGATTTCAGCATACTCTGTGTCAGCGGCCTCTTGACTCGTCTGTGCTGCCTGTCGATTCTTCAGCAGGGAGTAGTTAATGCTGGCGTAGTCCACGTCTTTTGGTTGACCGTCAGGGGCTGATGTCCCCGCTGCCTCACTGCTCTGGGCTCCATTTTCATTTCTTCTTTCAGGAGCCTGTTGCTTGTGGGTCTGATTACCTTCCACTGCTTGACCTGCATTTGTCTGTTAGGTACAATGTGAGAATCATAATGGACAGGTCAGTCATTTGCCAGCAACTACAGACACAGCTCTCTTTCTCTACGCATGAAATCTCTCTATCTGTGAGATTTCTAGATTTTCAGCTGTCACTTAACACAAGGACGTCAGTGCCAGACAGCAACAATTGGAAATGTTGTAAGGTCAAATATATTAAGAAATCAGTTAGTGTAGTGCATGATGTTTCCACAGAATACCAAAATATAGACAGATATAGATGACCAGCTGTAGAGCTAAATGTCAATACCTGTTGATCTCGAGAAGTCACCATCTCCAGGCTCTCAGCCAAATCTCTGGAGTTCTGTTTTTTTCTGAGGAGAAATGTTATTGTTAGCAAGAAACATTATACACATAGATATATATATATATATGTATGTATCTGTTAGTTTGAATGAACACTATATAAGGACAATGACAATGACAACAACAAACAACAAAAACAACTAGAAAAGAGAACTTAGTATTGTACCTGTGACACATCCTTGTCAAACAGCAGATGATTGCTGAAAGGACTGCTCCGATCAAAAATGCAACGATAGTTTTCTGTTCCAAAGCAATACTTAAAAGTGCATTGCCTTCATCTAGAGGGAAGTCAAGAGGGACATATTGTGAAAAAACGTTGCACAGTGTTATGGCACTGGCCCCTTGTTCTCAGTGATCAAAATATGGCTCAGTTCTTTTCCAAAGACATGTTTATCACAGCTTGCCCTGAACTCGTACAAATATGCAGCAGGCTGTAAAATTGACATACTGAAATTGCCATAAATCAACGGTGTAGAATTGGATAGGTGTTTTAGGTAGCTACCCTTTTTGATGGTGGCGAGGTTCCTTTTTACTTCACACATTTCATTGCTGCTGACACATTCGATAGTGGTGTTGCTGTGGTCTTTCACAGGAAGGCAGATGGTGCTGTTGACTGTAGAGCTTGACACAGTGGTAATCACATAGTCCATGTTGTTCTCCAACAGCGGCCATTTGATGGTGGGTAAGGGAACCCCCTGACTGACGCACACACAGATCAGGACCTCTGACTGAACCGCACACTCAGAGACATTTAGGATCTTTGGACAGGCTGGGGACAAACAAACAGCATCATAACATCACAGAGAAGAAAAGATAACCATGTTGAATGTGAAAATACATTTCTCTAAACAGAACAATGTACTTACACATCACTGTTATGTTAGCATGTACCGTCCGGGTCGTGTTCAGGTGTTGTGCTGTGCAGACGTACGGTCCAGAATCTTCTACTGTCATGTTAGGCATGACCAGAGTGGCCTGTTCTGTACCGTTCTGCAGCTCAGTTTCAGCACCATTGGAGTAAAGTTTAGTCCATGTGACAAGAGATGGAGGGTAACTTTCAGCACTGCAGGTCAGATTCAGAGTGTCACCCTCCCTCACAGTGGTAGTCCCAGTGATTTCAGGTTTCTTCAGGTCTTTGAGACAAAACGACATTTAGAGAGAAAGGTCATTCGAATTCATCAATATCATTTATTTTTCTAAGCATGTGGTTCCAAGCTGAGGCTAGGAGCCCCCTGGAAACCTCCTGTGTGCAAGATATTAGGCAGGAAAAGCAATAGCCCTCAGATCAGGGGTGATTTTAGACCTTTTTTGGGGGGGCTTCAGCGCCCCCTAGAAAATCTAAGTGATTATGTGATTATGTGATTATTATAGGGCGGTGAAGGAGGCCAAGAGGAGGTATAGGGACAGAGTGGAGTCGCAGATGGAGCAGCGCGACACCAGACGCCTATGGCAGGGGCTACGGACTATAACGGACTACCAGGGCAGACCCCCCGCAATTGTGAGTGCCGACGCATCCCTAGCGGAGGACCTGAACTCATTCTATGCACGGTTTGAGGCTAGCAACAACAGCGCTAGCTCGCCGGCTAACAACATCACCGTTAGCGCAGCCGGAGTGAGTTCTACCGTTGGGGATGAACACACACTCTCTGTGACCGAGCACAGTGTGAGGAGGGCTCTGACGAGGGTGAACACCAGGAAAGCTGCTGGTCCAGATGGCATATCTGGGCGAGTACTGAAGACCTGTGCTAATCAGCTAGCTCCAGTGTTCACCACTATATTCAACATCTCCCTGGCTGAGTCTGTGGTCCCCGCCTGCTTCAAGAGATCCACTATTGTCCCTGTGCCCAAGAATGCTTCTCCAGCATGCTTGAATGACTACCGACCGGTGGCCCTCACCTCGGTGGTCATGAAATGCTTCGAGAGGCTGATAAAGGACTACATCTGCGCCTTCCTCCCTTGCTCCATGGACCCGCTGCAGTTTGCTTATCGTCCCAACAGATCCACGGATGATGCTGTCTCCCAGGTACTGCACACCACACTCTCTCATCTGGACAGCCGGAAGGGGGGCTATGTGAGACTGCTGTTCATTGACTATAGTTCAGCTTTCAATACCATAGTCCCCACCAGACTGGCTGGCAAGTTGATGGAGCTGGGACTGAACACCCCCCTGTGTGCCTGGATCCTGGACTTCCTGACCGCCAGGCCCCAGGTGGTCAGGGTGGGTAGACACACCTCCAACCCCCTCACCCTGAACACAGGATCCCCCCAGGGTTGCGTCCTCAGCCCCCTACTGTACTCCCTGTACACACATGACTGTGTGGCCAGGTTCAGCTCCAACACCATCATTAAGTTTGCGGATGACACAGTGGTGGTGGGCCTGATCTCCAACAACGACGAGAAGGCCTACCTGGAGGAAGTTGCTGATCTGTCACTCTGGTGCCAGGACAACAGCCTCCTCCTGAATGTCACCAAAACTAAGGAGCTGATTGTGGACTTTAGGAGGACACAACAACAGAGGACGTACTCACCACTGGGGATTAATGGGAATACTGTGGAGAGGGTGAGCAGGTATAAATACCTGGGAGTCCACATCACCGAAGATCTCACATGGTCCACACACACTGACACTCTGGTGAGAAAGGCGAGGCAGCGCCTTTACCACCTCAGGCAACTGAGGAAATTTAAAGTCTCCCGGAGGATCCTTCAGTCCTTCTACTCTGGAGCTGTAGAGAGCATCCTGACAGGAAGCATCACTGCCTGGTTTGGCAGCAGCTCCGCTCAGGACAGGAAGGCTCTGCAGAGAGTAGTGCGTTCGGCTGAGCGCACTATTGGAACTACACTCCCCACCCTGCAGGACTTGTACACCAGGAGGTGCAGAACCAGAGCCTGCAGGATCATGAAGGATCCTCACCACCCCAACAACGGACTGTTTCAGCTGCTGCGGTCAGGCAAGCGCCTCCGTAGTCATGCTGCCAAAACAAAGAGACTGAGACGGAGTTTCTTTCCTCAGGCCATCAGGACTGTGAACTCTGACCTCACCAGGGCCCCCACCAAGACACACACACTGCCCCTCTTATGCACACACACACACTTAGGTAAAGACTACACATAATTTATAATTCATATTATATTATACATACAATTTTCCCTTTTTTTACTATATTTTTTTATATATAAGTGCTCTTATTGTAAATATTGTGTTGTTTTTTATATAGAGCTCTTAAAAAACTGACATTGTAAATATTGTGCTGGTTATTGTAAATAGTGTGAACCTGTAATTTTGCACATTTCTGCTAAGCATTGCCACTTTGCATTTCACTACACACCTCGTGTGTGTATGTGACAATTAAACTTCTTGAACTTGAACTTGAACTTGATTAAAAAAAAAAAAAAAATTTAAAAAAAAACTCATACTGATTTCAAATAAACAAATAACTATAGTGATTTTCAAAACATTTAGAGAGAATTGCAACACATGAGAGAGAGAGAGAGAGAGAGAGAGAGAGAGAGAGAGAGAGAGAGAGACAGACAGGGGGGTGGAAGAGGGGGGAGAGAGGGGGGAGAGAGGGGGTTTGCCCAAATGTATGGATACTGGATCCATGCAAAGGCAATGGATCCTTTAATTTAAACCTGACACACTAAAGCAAACATGGTATACCAGTCTGTTTCTCTGGGCTGAATTTATCACAGATTTCTTGAATATGTTGTATCCATACCTCCTAAAAGTCTTTGCACTATAATGCATTATAATATAAGGAAAATATTGTTGAACTTAAAGCAAATTTGTAGCATTTTTGTAGTAATTCATGAGGAAAAAACATTATAATATTCCTATAATATTCCTATAGGAACGTCTGTGCTCCTCGGCAGTGAGTTTATAGTGACCTAATCCTACTTGATGGTATTTTCTAATCTGCTATGGTATTCTTATAATATTACTATAGGGTCTTATAGTTTTTCTATGGTATTTATATACCTAGTATCCTTCTACAATCTGTTCCAGGATACTTTAGTACCTGCTCCTCAGTGGTTTCAGTGAAACCTGAGTGTCAGGAAGAGGATTTCTTGTCCCCTTCTTGAATCCATTGTATCCATACCTCCTAAAAGGCTCTGTGCAGGCCTATAGATGTTCTGGTGACTAGCTGTTGGCCTGATAGATTTACTCTAATTCAATAAATCCAGTGAATCAATGTGCATGCGCAGCACGCATTAAATAAAATGCAATTCATTCATTTTAAAATGTGGCGTACACTCTGCACGCAACAAGAGCCCCTTTCTCTGAGGGGCTCAGCCCCCTCAAACCTCACGTCCTAAAATCGACCCTGCCTCAGATCATTTGAGAAAAATAGATTTTGTTGGAGAGAGTCCAACATAGAGTCCAGTCTGTAATAATTAAATAGCTTATAACAATTTTTTCACTTTATCTATTAGAATAACTTAAGACAATGTCATTCAGTCCTGCTTTAACTGGTCTTAAAGTCATGACATGAAAGATGAACACACCGTGTGGCCCCAACCCCATTTGAGGGGTGGGGGCAGGGCCACCGTCAGGGGGGGAACAACTGGGTATGTTGTCCCGGGCCCTACAGGACGGGACGGTACAGGATGGCCCTCCAATTGTCGGTGAACTTGTGGGTAATATTATTGAATGGTGTATCTTTCTTGTAAAATGAGTTATCATTAAGAAGGCATCAAGAGGAAACATTTCCTCTCTAAACAGAACAATGTACTTACACATCACTGTTATGTTAGCATGTACCGTCCGGGTCGTGTTCAGGTGTTGTGCTGTGCAGACGTACGGTCCAGAATCTTCTACTGTCATGTTAGGCATGACCAGAGTGGCCTGTTCTGCACCGTTCTGCAGCTCAGTTTCAGGACCATTGGAGTAAAGTCTAGTCCATGTGACAAGAGATGGAGGGTAACTTTCAGCACTGCAGGTCAGATTCAGAGTGTCACCCTCCCTCACAGTGGTAGTCCCAGTGATTTCAGGTTTCTTCAGGTCTTTGAGACAAAACGACATTTAGAGAGAAAGGTCATTCAAATTCATCAATATCATTTCTGATTGTTCTAAACTAGTTAGGGCCTGGGACACCCCTGGGTGCAAGATATTAGACAGGCAGAGGAATAGGCCACTAATGAAATGTATGTAAAAATGTATCATATTGGGGAGAGTCCAAGATCTCAGGAGAAATATATTTTATATATTATAGACAAAAACAAATAATCCAAGAAGTTATAATCACTTTTAGACTTTATCTCTAATAGAATAACTAAAGAAAATGTGCCTGCCAGCACACAGAACAGAGATTGAGCGAGTGTACAGGCAGAGTTGAGCTCGCACAAAACAGATTTTTGTTTTCTCTTCAAAATATAATTCATGTAGTTGCGAAAGTCCCACTGCGCGCTCAGCAATGTGGCACAAAAATAACGCCATAGAAAACTGGATATTCAGAAAGGTATGGCATTGTGTTCCTGTGTTATAAGCATTTATCATTCACATAAACGGCCACCCAGTGGTTTTGCTGCATGTCCTTGATGAATGCTCCAGCATGAGCAGGCAGCAGTGTCTCTTCTATTATGTCCTATTACCTTCTGAACAGTAATATCATTTAAATGGCCAATGTTCCCCCTTAAGAAAAGTTGTTCTTTGATCTGAACTCAGATATTTTATATTTCAGATATTTCAACTTCTTTACTAAAAATAAAGGAAAGTCATTCCGTTAAACAAACTTATTGTAAGTAAAAGTGTAAATGTGAGAGAATGAAGTATGTGTTACTCACAGGTCACATTCAACGTCACCGTCTGCTCTGTGGTGATGTTTCCCCTGAAGCTCACCTTACAAGTCACCTCGGTGCCGTGATGTTCAGCTGAAGGGGTAAAGGTCAAAGTTGAGCTGTGTTTCTGTCTGCCAGATTTCAGATTCTTAGTCGTGGTGTTGCTGGTGATGTGAGAGGCTTTCTCTCCTGTTCCTCTCCATGTCCAGATGATTTCAGGAGGAGATCCAGAGCAGCGACCCGGAGCAATGCAGGTCAGTGTGGTCTGCTGTCCGTCTGTCAGTGGACGAAACGCCAATGTGGGTTTCTGGTTCAGAGCTAATGGGAGAGCAAATAAACAGAGAATATCAGGATGAGTTCGTCTATGAGCGGCCGTGAATCTTCACTGGAAATTGGAATAATAAATTGTCTATTCTGTGAAACCTTTTAAAGGGGCAATAAGTGGAGTTGTAACAGAGACCAGTTCTATCAATGTTGTTGCAATATCTAATGTTCACTGATAAAAGTCACAGATCACTTAGTGCTACTTTAAGATTTTAAACGCAGCAAAACATGTTAGTCCATAAATAGAAAACTACAATAATAAACATTGCTCTACATACAGTTGCTATAACGCTTCATACCGTTGACAGTGATAGTTGTTGGAGTGTTGAATGTAAGTGCATCGTCCCTGGAATGATAGATACCAGTAACTCTGAATATATATGATCCAGAGTCCGACTCAGTGAGGTCATTGATGATGATGCTGCAGTTCGTCGTCGAGTACTTCTCCAATAGTGCCACTCGTCCTTTAAAACCACTCAGAACATTTATGTTATTCTTGGAGTTGAATACGGCGTTAGAATCAGGACATGTAGTTTGGGGTAGATCATTTTTGCACCAAATTGAACCTTTGGGCTCGAAGGTGGAAGGAACAGTGACAGAGCACGGTATAACAGCACAGAGTCCAGCCTCTGCTTTTATGGCTCCTTGATTAAGGTTGATACAGAAACCATCAGAATAACAGGTTTGTCTTCCTCCCAGAAATGTACCTGTTCATGCAAAGAGAAAGAGACAAATAAACCAAACATTTTAGACCTTCTCTTCTTTGTCTAACAATTATACATTAGGTGAAGACACATCAATCGTCTAGTTACTAAGAGTTAGTTACTTTACTGAGCGAGTAGATTACACTGCTACAAGTTGATCTTGTCGTTGTAAATGTTGTTATCACCAAAAGTGTGATTGTTCAACACAGGAACACCTAAGAGTATTTACTCTCTAAACTAACAGTGTAATTAATGTTCATAAGACAGCAACTAAATTTAGTCATTCACGCATGTCAGAGAGTGCAGACAATAACAAATCACATAATAATAATAATAAGTATGAAGATATTGATGAGCTGAAATCTACCTACAACATGTAACTAGTCAGTAGGGTGAGACCGATATCGGTTTGCTGAAATGTCAGGCCAATATTTTTTATTAAATATCGGATATCGGCCAGTATTTAATCGGCCAGTATTTAATCAGATTTAATCGGATATTTTATCGGATATCTGCCGAGGGTACAGCTACATAAAAAAGACTATAAAACCCACAATTTGTTACGTAGTTGTTATTATTTTTATTATTATTATCATCATCATCATCGTCATTATTATTATTATTATTATTATTATTATTATTATTATATGTAGGTGCATTCAAATTCTGGAACTATACTAATTTCGTGGCATGAAAATGGAAAAATGTATTCATTTTATTAAACATGTATTACTGCCGCAAAATATTATTATTCTTCAATACAGAAATATCAGTCCGCTCCTAGCTGTCAGTCATATTAAGATTACAACATAGTTTCATTAAGAAGTTGCTTACTCTTACCTGTGCCGTCATTGCTGGCACCCTGGGCGCTGAACAGCAGAGCTGCCCAGAACAGAACCAACATCCTTAGTCCACTCTGTCAGACGGCCAGGCTCTCCCTCCACAGGACACTCTCTTCCTTTCACAATCAGAAATACTTTATTCACAACCGCAACACAAACGTACAGGAATTCATGTTGGTGAAAGTGATGGAGAGACAACTGCACAACTTTACAGCACAGACACACTTTTTCCTCTATTCCCTTTATGATAACCATATAATGCAGCATGTTGTACTTTCAGTTATTGTGTAGTTCTCATGTGAATACTTTTATCAACTATTTTCCTCATGATAGTCCACCATACTGTACAAGCAAAGCCGGGCATTTGCAACGACAAGCTATTAGACAAAACAACAATCTACAGTAGCTTAAGTTAGAGAAGAATCAATCATTGTTCTCTTCACAGATTAAAAGACCTTTATGAAACGAGGTAAATGTGGCGCTGTACCTCTTTCTGTGTGGCTCTCCTGCTCTCTCCTCCTCACAGTGACTCTGCTGAGTCTCTCTGCTCTGAACCGTCTGTTCCTCTCCTCTTTTCTACCTCTTCCCTTTTTGCATTACAACAAGTTTCCAGGAAGTTTCTCTGTACACTGCTGGGCTTTATTGCTTCACTGTACAGACTATCGCTCTCTTAACTGTGCACATATAATCTCACGATGTGACGTAATATATAAATGGTAGTTTTGTATGTTCTTTTACTGATGTACTTAATTCCATTTAACTGGTTTGCTGCCAGGCTTTAACACGTTTTCACATCAGCTGTTGTTATTTGACAATGTAAGAGGAAATAGACAATATGCTGAATCAGGTATCTGCAACATTGTTATACAATTAACAATCATGAATTTCTCAGACAGATAATATGACATGAATTCATGTTGAATTATTTTTTAAAACTCAATCCTCAAGTATTTGAAGCGGTGAGAAACTTTCAGAAAAGGGAACTATCAGTGTGAATTAAAAAAAAATAGTAGCGTTTTGAATCAAACATGTCTGACCAAGTCTGACAGCTTCCTGTTCACACTCTGCACTACAAGGCTAGAAGTGTCTCTAAGTAAGGACGGGCTGTATCTGATAGAAGTGTCACTTCTCAAAAATCTGAATTAACTAAGCAGCCTGTCTCGTCAGCCGACAGAGGCTGACCACAGGCATGCTCATAACCCATTTAGTAAGTGTGGACACACACCCTCTTCCATGCACACACACGCTGTACAGTGCAGGCTATACGGTATCTCCATGTCACAGTATTGATGATGAGGATGATGATGAGTTTGAAGTAATTCTTCCAGACATACGTGAATTTCACAAGTGTTTCCCGAAACGTGTCGCAACTCACGTAGTGCGTGAAATCTTTCGTTCGTCCACGATGACCTGGTGCTAGTCGTTCAAGTATCTCTTTTCAGGTGGCATGTAGGCAAGGTCCTTTACTGCAGCACAGATCTCTGTCTCACCTGCACTCCACAACATGTCAAAATAATTATCTGAATTTATCTTTCGGCCCCAGCAGCGTCTTTTCTACCACGCTATATAAATCTATATTTTTAACACTGGATTTCTTTTCCTTTAATTTTATCTTCTATGTTGATGTCAGCAAGCAACTAAACTTCAGGTGAACCTCTTTTATAGGCTACAGGACTCTGTCAGTCTCACCGGATAACTATGTGGCAGGATTTTCAGATTTAGGTTGATGAGCAAGTCGTGGTTGAGGTTGAATCATGTTGGACAAATTGCAATTTGTTGGCGTTTCTTCAGATGAATGCAATCAAAATCAGTTGTGTCAAAGTATATGATCTGTTGACCTTTTAGCAGTACCTTTCTATGACTCTTGACCTAAAACATTACACACATTGGCCATAAATGTGAAATGGGTTATATATCTGTGCTATTTAAATATATTTCTAAATTTGAAATCTACATGCAACAACAGGAAGTGCATTGTTGTGTAGATATGATCGAAAAGAATCGATGATTCCTCTATCATATCACATCTATATCCTCTATGTTTAGATCTAAAAGTGATGGTGGGTGGGGTTCACTAATTATCTCTTCAATTATCTCTTGAAATTTTCGCTTCACGATATCCTTTGGGAAATGCACGTGAAATCTTTAAGAACTGTTGTGAAATACACAATTTCCGACCCTATTTACTGATGTCTGTCCCATAGATCTAAATGCAGACGTCACTTTAGTCACTGTTCCTATTGAAACACCAGCCAGTTGAGTCTTTGTAACTGAAGCTGCTGCCATCTCTGCCCCAATAATGGACCAACTGGACCGACTCAGCATTTAGATACATGCCACAGAGCATGATAGGATGTTAATTGCTTAATTGTATCATGCAGTACACCTGTAAGGAAGCATCTGCATTCGTTATGTTTCTCCTCTCATTTATTCAGGTTTTTTCTTGAATTTGTCACCTGTCTGTATATATATATATATATATGTATAGTTACAACCCTGGCTTGAGGGAGGCAACATGAAGGAGTCACAAACAATATCTATGTAGCCAAAACAAGTTTATTATATGATTATATCATTTATTATAAGTTTATTATAACAAAAACCAAGGAAAGAGAAACCGGTCGTGGTGGCTAAGAACACTGCGGCAACAAAGCACAGAAGACAAGGGGAATAACAATATATATAAAGAAGAATATACAGTCTGTCTTCAATACACAAAGTCACATATATATATAGTCCAATATAAAGTCACAATTACATCTCAAAATGAATCTACAAACAAGCATCGAGTGTGAAACATATATATATACAGTCACCATATATGGACAGTCACCATTTCAAATCTCCAGACTGGCTGAGAAAATGTGGGTGGGGAAAGTGAATGAAAAACACTCCCCTCCGTAATAATAACTATTAACTTGCCCTTGAGCAAGGCACCTAAAACCCAACTGCTCCAGTGGAACTGCTCAGTGGCCACCAGTAGAAAACTGGTCATACTGGGCAGCTCCCAGGTGTGAATGTGATGGTGCTGTAAAAGGACAAGTGTGCTCAGTCGACTTTCCATGGGTAAATAAAAGCTATTTAAAGGTATACAATACAGAAAGTGGCCATCATACATTGCAAAATATTAAGTACAGTAAAGGAAAAATGAATCTCATGACAGCACACTCATTAAATCTTTCACACTTTGATAATGTGATCCAACAATTCAGTCTAACACATCTTCATCTTTATCTTCACATGACACTGTATGAAAATGTATCTGAATATTTGGCAAAGAGCATCTAATTCAGACATTCAAACAAATTGAATGATCTCATCAACTATTTGGGTTGTCCTGTAGCTTATCGGGGTACTGCAACACTGGTGTCACCAAGTGGCAGATTGAAATAGTATTCTTGGAAGGAGCATAAGGAGCATGAGCCTGATTTTCCTTCACAATCTAGCATCACCATTTTGAAAGTGAGATACACTGTAGCCTAAACGCAAGAACTCCTTCAATTAACTCATCTGAAAATCATGCCAGAGGATTTTGAATTCTCTCAATGAAAGCTGACACAGTCAATTTGGAGGTCGGGCAATAACATCATACTCCGGAGACCTGTCTTTTCTATCCAATGAGATGTAAGTACTGTCCTCTTGCTTTGGTTTCACATTCTTTCTTGCATTCCTTTTGACAGAAGAAAGAGAAAATCATGTGCATTGTATCCTTTAAGTGTATTTGTGCAAGGTACTGTACATTAGCAGAGCATTCCTAATATATAATGGATATTCTGTAACAACTTACCAAAGGAACACCAAGTAGATTGTGTAGAAGACGTTCACACTGATAGATGCACCAGCAATGGCCCAGGGAAGGACTGCACTGTCAGGTTCACAGTATTGTACAAGGTCTGTCATGAGAAATAACATAATGTGTAATAATGCAATAATAACTTTATTCATATAGCACTTATCAAAACAGAGTTACAAAGTGCTTCACAGGAGTAAAAGAAACAGCCGAAAGACAGAGCATGAATTAAATGGATCAAAAAAAAAAAAGATTTCCAGTCTGTAATAATTCAGTAGGTTATAACAATTTTTACACTTGAGGTCGGGGGGGGGGGGGGGGGGGTTATATCTTTTTTAACAGAACAATGTACTTACACATCACTGTTATGTTAGCATGTACCGTCCGGGTCGTGTCCAGGTGTTGTGCTGTGCAGACGTACGGTCCAGAATCTTCTACTCTCATGTTAGGCATGACCAGAGTGGCCTGTTCTGTACCGTTCTGCAGCTCAGTTTCAGCACCATTGGAGTAAAGTCTAGTCCATGTGACAAGAGATGGAGGGTAACTTTCAGCACTGCAGGTCAGATTCAGAGTGTCACCCTCCCTCACAGTGGTAGTCCCAGTGATTTCAGGTTTCTTCAGGTCTGTGAGACAAAACGACATTTAGAGAAATGTAATTTAAATTCATCAATATCATTTCTGATTGTTCTAAACTAGTTAGGGAAGGGACAGGCAGAGGAATAGGCCACTAATTTAAGAAAAAATGTATCATATTGGGGAGAGTCCAAGATCTCAGGAGAAATCTATTTTATATATATATAAACAAAAACAAATAATCCAAGAAGTTATAATCACCTTTAGACTTTATCTCTAATAGAATAACTAAAGAAAATGTGCCTGCCAGCACACAGAACAGAGATTGAGCGAGTGTACAGGCAGAGTTGAGCGCGCACAGAACAGATTTTTGTTTTCTCTTCAAAATATAATTCATGTAGTTGCGAAAGTCCCACTGCGCGCTCAGCAATGTGGCACAAAAATAACGCCATAGAAAACTGGATATTCAGAAAGGTATGGCATTGTGTTCCTGTGTTATAAGCATTTATCATTCACATAAACGGCCACCCAGTGGTTTTGCTGCACGTCCTTGATGAATGCTCCAGCATGAGCAGGCAGCAGTGTCTCTTCTATTATGTCCTATTACCTTCTGAACAGTAATATCATTTAAATGGCCAATTTATTGTCCCTGTGCCCAAGAATGCTTCTCCAGCATGCTTGAATGACTACCGACCGGTGGCCCTCACCTCGGTGGTCATGAAATGCTTCGAGAGGCTGATTAAGGACTACATCTGCGCCTTCCTCCCTTGCTCCATGGACCCGCTGCAGTTTGCTTATCGTCCCAACAGATCCACGGATGATGCTGTCTCCCAGGTACTGCACACCACACTCTCTCATCTGGACAGCCGGAAGGGGGGCTATGTGAGACTGCTGTTCATTGACTATAGTTCAGCTTTCAATACCATAGTCCCCACCAGACTGGCTGGCAAGTTGATTGAGCTGGGACTGAACACCCCCCTGTGTGCCTGGATCCTGGACTTCCTGACCGCCAGGCCCCAGGTGGTCAGGGTGGGTAGACACACCTCCAACCCCCTCACCCTGAACACAGGATCCCCCCAGGGTTGCGTCCTCAGCCCCCTACTGTACTCCCTGTACACACATGACTGTGTGGCCAGGTTCAGCTCCAACACCATCATTAAGTTTGCGGATGACACAGTGGTGGTGGGCCTGATCTCCAACAACGACGAGAAGGCCTACCTGGAGGAAGTTGCTGATCTGTCACTCTGGTGCCAGGACAACAGCCTCCTCCTGAATGTCACCAAAACTAAGGAGCTGATTGTGGACTTTAGGAGGACACAACAACAGAGGACGTACTCACCACTGGGGATTAATGGGACTACTGTGGAGAGGGTGAGCAGGTATAAATACCTGGGAGTCAACATCACCGAAGATCTGACATGGTCCACACACACTGACACTCTGGTGAGAAAGGCGAGGCAGCGCCTTTACCACCTCAGGCAACTGAGGAAATTCAAAGTCTCCCGGAGGATCCTTCAGTCCTTCTACTCTGGAGCTGTGGAGAGTATCCTGACAGGAAGCATCACTGCCTGGTTTGGCAACAGCTCCGCTCAGGACAGGAAGGCTCTGCAGAGAGTAGTGCGTTCGGCTGAGCGCACTATTGGAACTACACTCCCCACCCTGCAGGACTTGTACACCAGGAGGTGCAGAACCAGAGCCTGCAGGATCATGAAGGATCCTCACCACCCCAACAACGGACTGTTTCAGCTGCTGCGGTCAGGCAAGCGCCTCCGTAGTCACGCTGCCAAAACAGAGAGACTGAGACGGAGTTTCTTTCCTCAGGCCATCAGGACTGTGAACTCCGACCTCACCAGGGCCCCCACCAAGACACACACACTGCCCCTCTTATGCACACACACACTTAGGTAAAGACTACACATAATTTATAATTTATATTACACATACAATTTTCCCTTTTTTTACTATATTTTTTTATAAAGTGCTCTTATTGTAAATATTGTGTTGTTTTTTTATATAGAGCTCTTAAATATTGTAAATATTGTGTTGGTCTATTGTAAATAGTGTGAACCTGTTATTTTGCACATTTCTGCTGAGCATTGCCACTTTGCATTTCACTACACACCTCGTGTGTGTATGTGACAATTAAACTCCTTGAATCCTTGAATCCTTGAATCCTTGAATCCTTCCCCCTTAAGAAAAGTTGTTCTTTGATCTGAACTCAGATATTTTATATTTCAGATATTTCAACTTCTTTACTAAAAATGGAAAGTCATTCCGTTAAACAAACTTATTGTAAGTAAAAGTGTAAATGTGAGAGAATGAAGTATGTGTTACTCACAGGTCACATTCAACGTCACCGTCTGCTCTGTGGTGATGTTTCCCCTGAAGCTCACCTTACAAGTCACCTCGGTGCCGTGATGTTCAGCTGAAGGGGTAAAGGTCAAAGTTGAGCTGTGTTTCTGTCTGCCAGATTTCAGATTCTTAGTTGTGGTGTTGCTGGTGATGTGAGAGGCGTTCTCTCCTGTTCCTCTCCATGTCCAGATGATTTCAGGAGGAGATCCAGAGCAGCGACCCGGAGCAATGCAGGTCAGTGTGGTCTGCTGTCCGTCTGTCAGTGGACGAAACGCCAATGTGGGTTTCTGGCTCAGAGCTAATGGGAGAGCAAATAAACAGAGAATATCAGGATGAGTTCGTCTATGAGCGGCCGTGAATCTTCACTGGAAATTGGAATAATAAATTGTCTATTCTGTGAAACCTTTTAAAGGGGCAATAAGTGGAGTTGTAACAGAGACCAGTTCTATCAATGTTGTTGCAATATCTATTGTTCACTGATAAAAGTCACAGATCACTTAGTGCTACTTTAAGATTTTAAACGCAGCAAAACATGTTAGTCCATAAATAGAAAACTACAATAATAAACATTGCTCTACATACAGTTGCTATAACGCTTCATACCGTTGACAGTGATAGTTGTTGGAGTGTTGAATGTAAGTGCATCGTCCCTGGAATGATAGAGACCAGTAACTCTGAATATATATGATCCAGAGTCCGACTCAGTGAGGTCATTGATGATGATGCTGCAGTTCGTCGTCGAGTTCTTCTCCAATAGTGCCACTCGTCCTTTAAAACCACTCAGAACATTTATGTTATTCTTGGAGTTGAATACGGCGTTAGAATCAGGACATGTAGTTTGGGGTAGATCATTTTTGCACCAAATTGAACCTTTGGGCTCGAAGGTGGAAGGAACAGTGACAGAGCACGGTATAACAGCACAGAGTCCAGCCTCTGCTTTTATGGCTCCTTGATTAAGGTTGATACAGAAACCATCAGAATAACAGGTTTGTCTTCCTCCCAGAAATGTACCTGTTCATGCAAAGAGAAAGAGACAAATAAACCAAACATTTTAGACCTTCTCTTCTTTGTCTAACAATTATACATTAGGTGAAGACACATCAATCGTCTAGTTACTAAGAGTTAGTTACTTTACTGAGCGAGTAGATTACACTGCTACAAGTTGATCTTGTCGTTGTAAATGTTGTTATCACCAAAAGTGTGATTGTTCAACACAGGAACACCTAAGAGTATTTACTCTCTAAACTAACAGTGTAATTAATGTTCATAAGACAGCAACTAAATTTAGTCATTCACGCATGTCAGAGAGTGCAGACAATAACAAATCACATAATAATAAAAATAAGTATGAAGATATTGATGAGCTGAAATCTACCTACAACATGTAACTAGTCAGTAGGGTGAGACCGATATCGGTTTGCTGAAATGTCAGGCCAATATTTTTTATTAAATATCGGATATCGGCCAGTATTTAATCGGCCAGTATTTAATCAGATTTAATCGGATATTTTATCGGATATCTGCCGAGGGTACAGCTACATAAAAAAGACTATAAAACCCACAATTTGTTACGTAGTTGTTATTATTTTTATTATTATTATCATCATCATCATCGTCATTATTATTATTATTATTATTATTATTATTATTATTATATGTAGGTGCATTCAAATTCTGGAACTATACTAATTTCGTGGCATGAAAATGGAAAAATGTATTCATTTTATTAAACATGTATTACTGCCGCAAAATATTATTATTCTTCAATACAGAAATATCAGTCCGCTCCTAGCTGTCAGTCATATTAAGATTACAACATAGTTTCATTAAGAAGTTGCTTACTCTTACCTGTGCCGTCATTGCTGGCACCCTGGGCGCTGAACAGCAGAGCTGCCCAGAACAGAACCAACATCCTTAGTCCACTCTGTCAGACGGCCAGGCTCTCCCTCCACAGGACACTCTCTTCCTTTCACAATCAGAAATACTTTATTCACAACCGCAACACAAACGTACAGGAATTCATGTTGGTGAAAGTGATGGAGAGACAACTGCACAACTTTACAGCACAGACACACTTTTTCCTCTATTCCCTTTATGATAACCATATAATGCAGCATGTTGTACTTTCAGTTATTGTGTAGTTCTCATGTGAATACTTTTATCAACTATTTTCCTCATGATAGTCCACCATACTGTACAAGCAAAGCCGGGCATTTGCAACGACAAGCTATTAGACAAAACAACAATCTACAGTAGCTTAAGTTAGAGAAGAATCAATCATTGTTCTCTTCACAGATTAAAAGACCTTTATGAAACGAGGTAAATGTGGCGCTGTACCTCTTTCTGTGTGGCTCTCCTGCTCTCTCCTCCTCACAGTGACTCTGCTGAGTCTCTCTGCTCTGAATCGTCTGTTCCTCTCCTCTTTTCTACCTCTTCCCTTTTTGCATTACAACAAGTTTCCAGGAAGTTTCTCTGTACACTGCTGGGCTTTATTGCTTCACTGTACAGACTATCGCTCTCTTAACTGTGCACATATAATCTCACGATGTGACGTAATATATAAATGGTAGTTTTGTATGTTCTTTTACTGATGTACTTAATTCCATTTAACTGGTTTGCTGCCAGGCTTTAACACATTTTCACATCAGCTGTTGTTATTTGACAATGTAAGAGGAAATAGACAATATGCTGAATCAGGTATCTGCAACATTGTTATACAATTAACAATCATGAATTTCTCAGACAGATAATATGACATGAATTCATGTTGAATTATTTTTTAAAACTCAATCCTCAAGTATTTGAAGCGGTGAGAAACTTTCAGAAAAGGGAACTATCAGTGTGAATTAAAAAAAAATAGTAGCGTTTTGAATCAAACATGTCTGACCAAGTCTGACAGCTTCCTGTTCACACTCTGCACTACAAGGCTAGAAGTGTCTCTAAGTAAGGACGGGCTGTATCTGATAGAAGTGTCACTTCTCAAAAATCTGAATTAACTAAGCAGCCTGTCTCGTCAGCCGACAGAGGCTGACCACAGCCATGCTCATAACCCATTTAGTAAGTGTGGACACACACCCTCTTCCATGCACACACACGCTGTACAGTGCAGGCTATACGGTATCTCCATGTCACAGTATTGATGATTAGGATGATGATGAGTTTGAAGTAATTCTTCCAGACATACGTGAATTTCACAAGTGTTTCCCGAAACGTGTCGCAACTCACGTAGTGCGTGAAATCTTTCGTTCGTCCACGATGACCTGGTGCTAGTCGTTCAAGTATATCTTTTCAGGTGGCATGTAGGCAAGGTCCTTTACTGCAGCACAGATCTCTGTCTCACCTGCACTCCACAACATGTCAAAATAATTATCTGAATTTATCTTTCGGCCCCAGCAGCGTCTTTTCTACCACGCTATATAAATCTATATTTTTAACACTGGATTTCTTTTCCTTTAATTTTATCTTCTATGTTGATGTCAGCAAGCAACTAAACTTCAGGTGAACCTCTTTTATAGGCTACAGGACTCTGTCAGTCTCACCGGATAACTATGTGGCAGGATTTTCACATTTAGGTTGATGAGCAAGTCGTGGTTGAGGTTGAATCATGTTGGACAAATTGCAATTTGTTGGCGTTTCTTCAGATGAATGCAATCAAAATCAGTTGTGTCAAAGTATATGATCTGTTGACCTTTTAGCAGTACCTTTCTATGACTCTTGACCTAAAACATTACACACATTGGCCATAAATGTGAAATGGGTTATATATCTGTGCTATTTAAATATATTTCTAAATTTGAAATCTACATGCAACAACAGGAAGTGCATTGTTGTGTAGATATGATCGAAAATAACAGGACATGAAAGATGGACACACCGTGTGGCCCCAACCCCATTTGAGGGGTGGGGGCAGGGCCACCGTCAGGGGGGGAACAACTGGGTATGTTGTCCCGGGCCCTACAGGACGGGACGGTACAGGATGGCCCTCCAATTGTCGGTGAACTTGTGGGTAATATTATTGAATGGTGTATCTTTCTTGTAAAATGAGTTATCATTAAGAAGGCATCAAGAGGAAACATTTCCTCTCTAAACAGAACAATGTACTTACACATCACTGTTATGTTAGCATGTACCGTCCGGGTCGTGTTCAGGTGTTGTGCTGTGCAGACGTACGGTCCAGAATCTTCTACTCTCATGTTAGGCATGACCAGAGTGGCCTGTTCTGTACCGTTCTGCAGCTCAGTTTCAGGACCATTGGAGTAAAGTCTAGTCCATGTGACAAGAGATGGAGGGTAACTTTCAGCACTGCAGGTCAGATTCAGAGTGTCACCCTCCCTCACAGTGGTAGTCCCAGTGATTTCAGGTTTCTTCAGGTCTTTGAGACAAAACGACATTTAGAGAGAAAGGTCATTCAAATTCATCAATATCATTTATTTTTCTAGCATGTGGTTCCAAGCTGAGGCTAGGAGCCCCCTGGAAACCTCCTGTGTGCAAGATATTAGGCAGGAAAAGCAATAGCCCTCAGATCAGGGGTGATTTTAGACCTTTTTTGGGGGGCTTCAGCGCCCCCTAGAAAATCTAAGTGATTAAAAAAAACAAAAAAATAACAACTCATAGGCATACATACTGATTTCAAATAAACAAATAACTATAGTGATTTTCAAAACATTTAGAGAGAATTGCAACACATGAGAGAGAGAGAGAGAGAGAGAGAGACAGGGGGGTGGAAGAGGGGGGAGAGAGGGGGTATTGCCCAAATGTATGGATACTGGATCCATGCAAAGGCAATGGATCCTTTAATTTAAACCTGACACACTAAAGGAAACATGGTATACCAGTCTGTTTCTCTGGGCTGAATTTATCACAGATTTCTTGTCACTTTCTTGAATATGTTGTATCCATACCTCCTAAAAGTCTTTGCACTATAATGCATTATAATATAAGGAAAATATTGTTGAACTTAAAGCAAATTTGTAGCATTTTTGTAGTAATTCATGAGGAAAAAACATTATAATATTCCTATAGGAACGTCTGTGCTCCTCGGCAGTGAGTTTATAGTGACCTAATCTCTCTCTCTCTCTCTCTCTCTCTGTCTCTCTCTCTCTCTCTCTCTGTCTCTCTCTCTCTCTCATGTGTTGCAATTCTCTCTAAATGTTTTGAAAATCACTATAGTTATTTGTTTATTTGAAATCAGTATGTATGCCTATGAGTTGTTATTTTTTTGTTTTTTTTAATCACTTAGATTTTCTAGGGGGCGCTGAAGCCCCCCAAAAAAGGTCTAAAATCACCCCTGATCTGAGGGCTATTGCTTTTCCTGCCTAATATCTTGCACACAGGAGGTTTCCAGGGGGCTCCTAGCCTCAGCTTGGAACCACATGCTAGAAAAAGAAATGATATTGATGAATTTGAATGACCTTTCTCTCTAAATGTCGTTTTGTCTCAAAGACCTGAAGAAACCTGAAATCACTGGGACTACCACTGTGAGGGAGGGTGACAGTCTGAATCTGACCTGCAGTGCTGAAAGTTACCCTCCATCTCTTGTCACATGGACTAGACTTTACTCCAATGGTGCTGAAACTGAGCTGCAGAACGGTGCAGAACAGGCCACTCTGGTCATGCCTAACATGACAGTAGAAGATTCTGGACCGTACGTCTGCAAAGCACAACACCTGAACACGACCCGGACGGTACATGCTAACATAACAGTGATGTGTAAGTACATTGTTCTGTTTAGAGAGGAAATGTTTTCTCTTGATGCCTTCTTAATGATAACTCATTTTACAAGAAAGATACACCATTCAATAATATTACCCACAAGTTCACCGACAATTGGAGGGCCATCCTGTACCGTCCCGCCCTGTAGGGCCCGGGACAACATATCCAGTTGTTCCCCCCCTGACGGTGGCCCTGCCCCCACCCCTCAAATGGGGTTGGGGCCACACGGTGTGTCCATCTTTCATGTCATGACTTTAAGACCAGTTAAAGCAGACTGAATGACATTTTCTTTTGTTTCTAAAGAAAATGTAAAAATTGTTATAAAGCTATTGAATTATTTCAGACTGGCCCT